>BMAO01015471.1:0-138262 GCA_019973975.1 Trichonephila clavata | reverse complement strand
CAATTTCATAATCAAACCTCTTCCAGCAATAATGCCCATCGCGCTATACGAGTAACCAAATCCTTTTTGTCCATAGTCTTTGGAAACGCTGAGCAATCCGTTATGACTTTGAAATGATTTCCCATAAGGTAGGTACGAAATTTCTTTAAAGCGTTGACAACAGCAAGAACTTCAAGTTCATAGCTGCTATACTTCTCCTCTGCCGGAGTAGTTTTCTTAGACATGTATTGAACTGGATGCAATTTTCCATCTTCTGCCTCTTGGAGTAAGACGGCTCCGTAGCCTTGTTGACTTGCATCCGTGTGCAATTCGGTTGTTTTTCCCTGCTGGAAAATACTTAATACTGGACTTTCAGTCAATAATTGCTTGAGCTTTTCAAATGCTTCTATTTGAGGTCGTTCAAAGACAAATCGATTGTCGTTTCTAATTAGATCACTCAAAGGTTTCGCCATTTTAGAGTATGACGGAATAAATTTTCGAAAATAGCCAGTGAGTCCTAAAAAGCTTTGGACTTGTTTGACAGTCGTTGGTACAGGAAACCTCTTGACAGCTATCGTTTTTGCAACTGAAGGGCGCACCGTTCCATTTTCGACAACGTGACCCAAAAATTCCACCTTTCGTTTTAAAAAAACTGACATTTTTCAAACTTGATCTCCAACCCATATCTGGATGCGACCCCAAACACCTTCTTTAGTTTTTCCAACCTTCTTTCACATCTTTAGCTGGAACGATCAAATCGTCCAAATAAATTATTACGATGCCTTTTCGCATGAGTTCCCTAAAAATGCTGTACACATATCTTGGAATACGCTTGGGCTTGTACTGAGACCAAAAGGTACCTTATTAAATTCAAACTGCCCGTCTGGTACAACAAAGGAGGTGAAATGCTTGCAATCCTCGTTTACGTCGACATGAAAAAACCATTTTTCAAGTCTAACGTGGAATACACTTTGGCGTCTTGCAGCCTATCCAATACGTCCTCTATCAGTGGCAAGGGGAAGCGATCCTTGACTAGTTTTCGGTTCAGTTTCCTATAGTCAATGCATAGTCTGTCGGTACCGTCTTTCTTCTTGACTAACACGATTGGATTTGCATATTCAGAAGAGCTTGGTCTCACGATTCCCTTATCCAACCATTCGTCGATCTGCTTGTTGACGGTCTGATTCTCCAGAAACGACAAACGGCGTGCTGTTTGGTAAACTGGTATATCATCCTTCAGGGTAATTCGCATGGATACATTTATCGTTTCGGTCTTCTTAGGTGTATAGCTGTTGATTAGTTCAGAGAGTTCCTTTCTTATTTGAGGATTGATAACATGTTTAACTTCGATTTCGTCTTCAGTTCTTGCCTCATAAACCTGTGTATTCACAAACCACACCTTCTCTTCGTGTTTACGGAAATAAACACCTTTTTTATCAAAGCCAACAAAAGCTTGTTCCAAAATGTCCGATCCTATCACTGCCTGGAACTCCAAATGCACCACAGGCACGACATGCCATATTACGGAATATTTCTCTCTATCCAATTCGATTTCTCGTTGGAACGATCCTTTTGTTTTGACTTCGTACTTTCCCAATCCAGATAACAGGACAATGTCATTCGAGAGCTTCGATTGCTCGATGATTCCTTTGCTTACATCTTCACGAATGAGCGAAACTGAGCTTCCAGTGTCGATTAGAGCCTCAAAAGTCTTGTTTCCGATGGTTATTTTCCTGGTCTTAATTTTGTCTTGCTGAATTCGAGAACAGATCTGGACCGCAGAGCTTGAAGATTTATTGATTTTCGTACCCTTGTTGCGCTTTGTACAATCTACGGCATAGTGACCTGGTCCCCTGCAGTAGCTACATGTTACCTGTTTAACTCTTTTATCGTAAGTTCTCGTCGATTGAAAGCATTTTCTATCATTCCAATTATTTCCAAGGTGAAAACGTTCTTGCCTTTGAGAACAATTATCGTTATTGTTCGATCTCTTAGCAAATGAGTTTAACTGCTTTGGCCCTATAGTTCTTCGGACGTCCTCATAATCTTGAAATTTTTTCGCTAGCTCAATAGATGAGTTAATAGTAGACCATTCGTCCAAAAAGTGTTCCTGAAAATCATACGGCACCCTCTTCTTCATTTGATCGGCTATGATTAATTCTCGTAATTGGTCGTAGGTGTTAACTTTTAAGCCCAAAGTCCATCCATCAAAATACGTCTGTAATTCGTGTTGAAAATCTTGCCATGTTTGTTCATCGGACTTTTGGTGAAACAAAAATAACTGACGAAATTTTTCCGGAGAGAGATAATTTAAATCTTTGTAAGAGCAAATTCTTTATATGATCGTAATCGTTACACTTACCAGTTGGTTCTCTTGCGATCAGATGGGCAATTTCGACGGGTATTAAACCTATAAGTTTTTGAACCCAATCTTTTTTCGGTAAGGAAGTTAGTTCTGCATGACGCTCAAATAAGGTAAGATTCAAACCAATATCTTCCTTCATATTAAACTTATGAAAAGTTTCGTGAAACAGTTTATTCGATGCTTGAACGTTTTCGGTGTTATTCGGCATACCGGCAGTCTGTTGCGCTCGCAACTTCTCTAATTAGTACTCTCGTCTTTCTCTCTCATCCTTTCACATATCCTCTCTCTCAGCCCTCTCTCTTTCAGCCCTCTCTCTCTCAGCCTTTTCTCTCTCAGCCCTTTCTCTCTCAGCCCTTTCTGTATGTTCCTCCACTATGCTATCAAGCATCTTTTTAACATCGTCTTCAACGTAATCTGGGCTTTTTACGATCAGCTCCTTTAATTTCAATTTTGTGATACCTGCTTCGATAGTAAGATCCAAATCCTCGGCGAGTGACACCAAATCCTCTTTCCTTTTCGCGAGTAAGAATGCCATTTTTATACTCAGAATGGTGACCCAGAGAACAACTTAAATTTTTACCCAAGTTAAATGAAACAAAACCATTAAAATGACACGCAAAAAGTTTACTCACTTAAAAAGAAACAAAAGATAATTTAAATAAGATGCAATTATCAATTATAAACAATTATAGACAAAAATGGACTTTTTAAAGAATTCCCGGAACTTAAATCCTTTTACAAAACACAACAGTATTACAGTTAATATCAATTTTATTTTTTATTAAAAAAACAACGCGTTCCTCTCATTTATCAAAAATAGATTACTAAGAAAAAACACGGAAAGTACTCAGTTATTAATCCAAAACTAAAGGAACATCAAATATTTATGTCTGCAATTAAACCAATAATAGTACCTAGTACTTCAAAATTCAATTTCAGATTCACAGAACAGGAAATATACACACAAAAAATCATTCATTTATATAATTTTCGCCTATTACTCACACAATACCAAAAAAAAGGATACTAGCACGATTCAATGTAATTCTGAAGACACTTTACCTTGACCTCAATGACACAGGAAATCTTGTTTCGTGTTGATAACTCGCAATTCAATTCAGTTCCAAAGGTTCTCTCGTCAGTGTTGACCACAATGATCAAGGTAATCCCGTTCAATTCGTTCGGTATCTCGTTGAGTCGCTGGGCTTCCAGTTTTGGTTGACTGTAGCTGACGTGGAAATTCGCCAAGATTCCGTTTTTCTAACCAAGTCAATGGACTCCTCTTTCTTGTTGACTGTTCTCGCTGAAGTATTTCCGTATCGCTCGTAAGACCCGTATCGCTCGTAAAATTTCTTATCCAGCTGAAGGCTTCGCCGGGTCTCTATTCGATGCAAGGCAAGGTCTATGTACCGCTCAGGAAATCAAAAATCGATGAGGAGGTAAAACTTTTAAAAAATGCTCTTAGATAAAACTTTGAATAGTTTAAAAAATTCTCGGTCGAACCCCCAATTTGTGGGGCGGCGTCTAGGGAAAGGTTCGATTTTAATGTTAAAATAAGCACGCAGAGTTAAAATAACTTAATTTATTAATAACACAACTAAAACATTAACTATTTACAAGGGGTTTTAAATTATTCGAGATAACACCATACAAATTCCGAAAACACGTACTCTTTCTCAAAACAACGGAGAGAGCGATTTCCTCTGACCTGCCTTCGTTCAAGTTTTGGTGCAACTCTCAGTTTCTTCTTTCTGCCACCTTTATAAATACATGACCTCATCGTATCGCGCAGCTAAAACTCACGTGGTTTCGATTAGTGGTGCCATCTCTTACAATAAAAATCAAAAGAAGTAAAAGAAAACTTGCATTCCTTTCCTACATGTATTTCACACTTATTATGCCCATGGACCCCTGATTTGTACCAAAAATGTGGTCGTGAAATTTGAATGAAATACCAAATGAAATAACTAGTTCAATACATGATAGAAAAATCATAAATTTAACAGTGATGTCCTAAATGGTAAATATTGACATAAAAATAAATTATAAATAAAGCATTGTGATATCTGAAGTAGTATCTTTGCCATTAAAATATAGAAAAACATTCTTTTTTTAAAACGAGATGGGCGAACCAAAGAGATGGTTATCCTCGAACCATGGAAACAATAATTCTGCTTTCTGTTTGAAAAACTAAGGGGAAAAAAATTCCATTCACTTTGCATGTTGGGATCATACACAAAACAAAAACTAAAATGTTAATTAGATGTGAGGCTCGTAAATTTCCATATAATAGACAAACTATTACAAAGAGATTCAGCTCCTATTTAAACCTGCGTAGCCACCTGCACCCGAGTCGACCCAACTTCCACACTGCGACGACTGTCATTACTTGTACTTTATGTACTTACCTATAATATTTTGGCCGCCATAGCCTAGTGGTCAAGGTAACAGACTCGTGGCTGGCATGTCATGAGTTAGAGTCTAGTTCCGCTGAAGACCCGTCATGTAGGGGGTGAAGCACGTTAAATCTGTGGAAGCTCAAACGTCCTCTCGCTTTTGCTTTTCGTATTGTTAAGAAAAGTAGGTGATCAATAGCATACTTACTCATCAGTTGTAGAGCATTCAGAAATAGGTCACAGAAGTAGTACTCTGATCTGTTTCTTTATGAGTGCAAAATTAAAATTATTTAAATTCAAAATGCTTAGAAAAAATTTATATTTAAGACTATTTTATAAAAACTTTAAATATTGTTGCCATATTTCATAAAAACAAAAAAATATTGAAAATGATATAATGGTTACTTACGTATTATCGCATCCTATTGTCGACATTATATGAAACGAAATACATGATTGCCAATTCAGTGCATGCAACACACGCGAAATCGGAGTCGCCAACCTGGCGAGTTCTCTTGAAAGTTGGCGATTGTTGCAATGTAAGTACAGAAATAATTAAAAAGTACTCACATTTCAGTCGAAATGTCTTTTGAAAACATCTTTTAAATTCTGTGATACTGAAGATTTATTCCTTTGAAAAATTCTCTGGTTAGATGGTGACTCGGATAAATAGAATTTTGTTGGAATTGAATTCGGTTTTGATGTTCTTCTGTTGGTGAAAGACTGATACATATAAAGCATGCTTCTTCAAAATGATCGGAGCATACTGATGAATAGTTAGATGGTTTGTGAACTTTGTTCACCCTAAGTTTTGTATTCATGTTTTTAACAAATATGGATTCTTCAGTAGAAACCGAAAAAAACTTTTTATCCTACAGTCACTAAGGCAATTTAATATACTATAGTATTTTATTTCAATATATGATAGTAGATGTAAATTCGAAAATGCCGCCAAAATACTCAGTCGAATAAAACACGTGGCTATTTGTTTAGCGTACTGTCATGTGATTATGACGTCAAATGAATCGAGTGTACTCGATTAGGACTAATGTGTAATTTTATCAAGCAATAGCTTTTGTTTGTTCAAATATACATCGTTGCACAAAATTATACTGAATAACACAAAATATGAGAAAACACAGTAATTTCTCAAGTTGCACTACACAATAAGCTGAAATAATAACAGCCCGCGCGCTCGAATGTTTTATAGTGGCCGCTGTAGCCAAGGCATCGGATCATGGTGGGCGTGTTATGAGTTTGAGCCCAGTATCACTGAAGACTCACCGTGCAGGGGAGCGATGCACGTTAAATCTGTCGAGAGCTCAAACGTCCTCCCGTTGGTGTGGTAGTTAGGAGAGGGCTGGTAGCAGCTCAGTGGTCATCCTCGTCACTTGATCATGGTTCAAAATGGCGAGGTCCACCGCCAATAGTCCTCGTGTAGCTGAACAGTGCGACGTTAATATTCACTCACTCAATCGAATTTTTTATAACCGGTACCAACTGATTTGCCGTTTCGTAATTGCGTTTTACATACCTTCTATTTTAACATTCTGTGTGAAAATTGCAGGTAAAATTAGAATTAAGTCCGAGAATTATCCATTTTAAAATGGGGAGAAAGCAAATGTTTTGCTTAATCGCGAATGATCAAAAAGGCAATCAATCTAGGATATGTCGACGGGTGAGTGAATATTAAAGTCGTATTATACAGCGAATCGAGAGCTTTTAGCTAAGTACCTCATCATTTTGAACCATGGTCAAATGACGAGGACGACATCTGAGCTGGCACAACCTTTCCTAACTTCCACACCACACCAACGGGAAGACCTTTGAACCTCGACAGATTTAACGTACATCGCCCCCCTACACGGCAAGTCTTCAGCTGTATAAGGTTCGCATTCATGACACACCGGCCACGAATCCGTCACCTTGACTATTAGGTTATCGTGGCCACACGAAATTTCGGCAAACGATGAAAAAGAATAAAATTTTATAGAAAAAATTTCTTATTGATCAATAGTACTTTATAGCATAGAATACGTAAAAACTGCGATGTGACACATTTTGTGAAAGGCTTATCTCAGATTGTCTCCACTTACAATTAGAAATACGTCCCCTACTTAGGTAAAGGTTATACATTTACGTGGAACCCTAGAGAAAAAACTCTATCATCCACTCATCATAATAAGTAGGAAAAAAAATAAGAATTATTTGCTGAAGTGTTACATAAGAATATAAAGCAATCCACAATGAGTGCAGCGCAACAACGCTGGTGGAGGGGTGAGTGGGAAAGCATCATCCAGTTGAATTAGTTAATGACGTCACATCTCTGACAACCACGCCCGTCTCTCAACCGGCTGCCGCATCTTGACGGAACGAGGGGAGAAAAGGAAGGAATTTCTTTAATATCAAAGATTAAAGAGAATATTATTTTTAAGTCCGTTACTCATTACCTCTTAAATATCTGCGTGCGGTTATTGAAAAGAGATTTTAAATAACCACTTGGAAAAAAGTAAGAAAAGGTGGAGAAGTTTAAAATAGGATCGAGTTGTCACACTAACCATATGCAAAAGCTTGCATGGAGGGGGGTAACAATTAGGGTGAATGAAGTCTTGCAAAAGAAAAGAACGAGTGATAAATAATTTAATTTGTACCAATATATTCTCATCCTTTTCAGAGCTGGGAAGTGTTGATATGAGTGGTTAAGGACAGCTCTAGGTCTCTTAGAAGAGCTAGGGATAGAATTATCATAAGCCAGGATTTCTCTGAGGGATTAGTTTGGAATCTGTGGTAACAGGTTGAAAAAATTTTCTGATTCTTGCGGAACGTTAAGATTTCCCCTACTTAGTTATTGATACTAACCAAGAGATACGTGTCAGTGGCTTGCCTCCTCAGAGACCAACAAAACTGCAACTAATCCAGTCGTTATTTTAATACAGTTTTTAGACACGCCCTCCCCTTCTGGATGTTTCTTTTAACGGACAGCTAAATCCTTCCTGTTTCACCCCCTATCCGCATTCAGGTGGTATCCCGTTAAAATGCACGCTGGCCACCTGACAGTTAAAGCTTGATCAATAGCCTCAACTACACGAGCTTCTTGATTGGGAAAAGTAGAAACGAAAAGCTGATTACAATTTCCGTTACAACTCATTACGCTGGTTGTCAGGACTCGAACGAAGAGTCACGATGCCGTCGCGTGCGTGAGTTATTGTTCCCAACGAAACAAGCAAGCGTACGCAGAGAAAGAAGGAAAAAAAGGGGGGGGAGTGAATCACAGTTATAAATACGAGTGAGATTAAATTTCTGTCCCTTCAGAACGCACGACGAAAATATTATAAAATTGAATTGGTTTGGGAAATTGTTTCCAGTAAATGGATTCGTGAGATGCAATTGTGTTTCTCGTTTCGGTTACGTCTTCCCTCCCCTGGCATTGAATGATCTTGTAAAATGAATGAAGTGATATTCCCGATTTATATATTTCAATTTGCAACCTATATTCTTTTTTTTCCCCTCCTGTAAGAAAAATTTAGACTCTTTTTCGAATTCATTTGAGTGATATAATTGTGCTCCCCCTCCCCTTCTTGTGACCTAAATTCTCTATGTTTCTCATGATTGATTTTTTTTGCTCTCTCTCCAAAAGAAATTGCTTCGTTTTGGAATCTTATTAGCTGACGGAAGATAGTGAACGAGTTGGCTACGGTTTCTTAATTATGGATTGAAAAGTGGATGTTGGAATAATATTACAAGGGAATCGTGATTAGATTGTATGAATACTGGAATTAATTAAGGCTAAACAGATATTTAAAAAAAAAAACGAGTATAAAATTTGGTCTTTTTGAAAGGAAAAGATAGGAAGACACGGCTATACTAGTAATATTACATCAATAAAGTTTTCAAAATGAATTTTAAAATTTTATTTGTCATAATTCATTTGGAAATTTTTCAAGTCGAATTTGTGGTCAATACCGACAGGAAAACACGATACTCAAATCGTGGGTCACTAAAGACTCACCGTGTTGAGGAACTTTGTCTCTTCGAGACTCCAAGTCCTCCCGCTGAGAGTGCCTTACACTTAACGGTGGTTCAAAATCCAGAGGTTCGTCGCCCAGTAGGCCTATTGTTGCTTCAGTGAGTGAATATTAACGTCCCACTGTTCAGCTACACGAGGGCTTTTGGGGACGGTCTGCGTAATTTTGAACCATAGTCAAGTGACGTGGACGAAACCTGAGCTGACAGCCCCTCTGCTAACTACCACACCACACCAAAGGGAAGACGTTTGAGCTCTCGACAGATGTAACACAAATATGCATCGCTTCCCCACACGGCGGATCTTCAATGGTACTGGGATCGAACTCATGACATGCTAGCCACGATCCGATGCCTAGACCACTTGGCTACCGCGGCCATCTTATTGCTTCAGAGGATGACATTAATAAGCAATAAATCACAAGTCATTATCATCCATATCTCTCAATCCTTCATCCATGTTTATTTTAAAATACAAGGTAAGTACCGAAAAATAACCGGAATTTATTTTTGTTAATTTTTATTTTTCATTTTTATTGAACTCTACATTAGTCCCCTCTTTTAAGTATTGTTCATGTGAGCCTACACACTTGTCTCAACACTTTTGCCACGGCTCAAAACATTTACAGAACTCGTGAGGAGGGACAGTTTAGAGTTTTCCACTGTTTCGAGGCTTGCTTCGATTTTGTATCGTACCAGTAACACCAAGATTCATCCCCAAAAAGTATTCTTTTAAGAAAATTTGAATCGTTCTCCACTTCAAACTCTTCATGTCGCAACAAACATTCGCGTGGTTTTTTGTGATCTCTGAGCAAATTTTCTCAGCTTTCAGTAAGCGAGGAGCTAATTTTGCCGACCATGAAACAAACTTCGGTTAAAATTCGTTGAACCGTGTTCCATGACACTGACCAGACACTCGGTCAATGGTTTCTCGACGATCTTCATCAACTGACTGATTGTTTTTCGTCATTTCTTCCTGTCAAAGGATACCCCGGGCGTCTTTAGTTGATGTGTTGCCAGATTTGAAACAGGAAAGCCACTTGTAAACCTGCATTTTCCCAAATCATCCCCAATAAAGGTTTGTGGAAGCATCCCAACTGTCTCGTTTACAGTTTTCCTTAACAGGAAGTAAAATGTCACGCACACCTTTTGTTCTTTATGGTTGGCTATCTCACTGACCGTCAAAGGGTTGAAAAACGAACACACACAGCAGAGCACTATAAGAAATCTACTTAAGGTATCCGACTACCCTATAAATGGGAATTTTGCCAAAAATTTACAAATTTTTTTTTATGATTTTATTTTAAGGACATCTTATTAGCTTTATAAAAATACCAAGTTTATCATTTTCCGTTCACTACAACAAAAACTACAAGTGTTTTAGTAAAAGCAGATGCTATTACTTTAAGCAGGATATGTCATATTTTAAAACGCGTTTTACTCGAAATGTTTTTTGAAAATAATCAAACGGGGTCAGCGATTGCTAAAAAGTTTTGAACATAATTAACTGTGTGGAGATTTTTCTTTAAGTTCTGTATAATAGAGTAGAAGTTTTTAAACCCTCAGATTTATCAATCACTGTTTTATTACAAAATTTGCAGTCCCTTATGTGAATATAATCACTGTCTTTTTAAGCATTTTCATATAGTAAACGAGATAAAGTGCTCTAGTTTTTGTAAAAAAGAAAATATCTCTTATCCTGAGGTCATTTCAAAATTGAATAATATAGCAACATATTAGACTGAAAAAATTGAAAATGTGTTCATAAACCTTTGGTGCAGAATAGCGGCCGCGTTTATGCTATTTTTTGTTAATTTTTACCCATTTTTTTCCATTTTAGTAATAATAGTTTCTTTTTTTCTTCTTAATTTTAGCACATTTTTCTTAAACTGCACTAAAAAATCTAAAAATAACAAAAAAATCCCCATATCTCCTTTTTTTTAAAAAAAAAGTTGTCGCAACCAGTCGGATACCTTAACTGAGATTGACGTTAGCTCACTAACGGTCGCAGAAGCCTTCCAACTAACACCACCTAACTACACAACTCGTAACTACAAAGCATTAGTGTGTAACAGTTCGATTCCGGTTATTCTGGGTCCCTCCTCGTATCATTTCAATTCTTTTTTCGTGCATAAAGAGTTAATTTAAAGCGATGCAAAATTCTTAGTTTTTTCCAAGGACGGCAATTAATAGACTATAGGAATTTCGTAATTTTACGTTGGTAGAAACCTGAAACGCCATTTTAAATTTATCTGCGAACGAACTTTGCAGTTAAATGTCGGATTTAAGTTAATCTAGGACGTCCGATTTAGATTAGTGTTATAATCTATAATTTTCAATATTATTTCGGGTGGGGGGAAGTGGTCTCTGATATCTTACACGAATATTCATTTGTACGACCCTATTCCCTAAATTTCACTTAAAAGAAATCTAAATGGATTATTTATTAACGTCCCACAATTTGTACTGTCATCTGCTCAAAAATCTAAGGCTAACGACAGGCGTAAGAATCCAGCCCTGAGCCACGATGAATTTCATGGACCTTGATCTGATGTTACTGCCGATCAGGTGGCATAAGTAACAACAACAACAACATTAACGTTGTGCTTTGAAGAAGCACGAAGGCCATTGATGACACCCATTGTAATATATTGAACCACGATCGAGTGACAACACCTGAGTGAACCACAACGAGTGGAAGACACCTGAGTCAGCACTCCATTCTCTCAAGCTTAAACGCCCCACCAAGGTGAGGACTTTGAACCTCGACAGGTCATTGAGGTAGCCTAGTGGTTAAAATAAAGGACCCGTGGACGGGTTGTCATGAGTTCGAGTCATGCACCGCGGAAGATCAGCCACACAGAGGGGACCGATGCACGTTAAATATGTAGAGGTTCAAACGTCCTACCGTTGATGAGGTGTGGAAGTTAGGAGAAGGGGTTCCAGCTCAGGTGTAGTCCTCGTCACTTGACCATGGTTCAAAATTTCGAGGTCCATCGCCAAAACTGTTCGTAGCTGAACATGTGACGTTAAAACTCACTCACTCAGTTGAATCTCGACAGATTTAACGTGCATCGGCCTTTCTACATGGATAGCCTTTATTGGTACAGCTCTCGAATTTAAAAATGAATAAAATCAATGACTCCAGGAATTCGCGACTTGGCTATTGAGGTCTCTCTAGAAATGTAAAAAAACGAAGAATAATTGTTGTAACATTAGGAGTGCAAGGTTTTAGTTTAAAGGTTAATCTATATACACTGCTGGTTACACAAAATACAACAGCAAGAAGGACCAGAGATATCACAGCAAAATTTGTTTGGCAGATAACATGTTGTACACAGATTAAATTACAGCCTATTGTGACGTGTGGATGAATACAAAATCAGTAGTAAGTGTAGCCACCATTGTTGCCAATTACCGCTGCCACACGTCTCGACAAAGAATCAAAGAGGTTTGAGATGTGTCCTCGAGGTACAGCAGTCCATGGGACTTCCACTTATTGCAAAAGTTGATCTGGTGCAGCAGCGGTCAGTCATTGTGCACGCATGGACACACGTTTTTGATTGGCGATAGATCGGGAGAACAACCAGTCAAAGGAAACAATTCAATCGGATCGGTAACGAGGAACTTTTGAACTGCGTGTCACGAGTGGTTGCGCATTATCATTTGGAATATGGCAAGCGCTGAATGTATGAAAGGACCACGGGCTCCAACACCTCAGAGATGTATTGGCAATGCGTACTAGAGGGGCGCGGCAGTGGATTCTAATACCACTCCAAACCATGATCAGTGTCGCGATGCATAACTCAACAGTTCCGCAGGCTCTCACCAGGGTGTCTCCAAACTCAAATCTGACCATCGTGATGTCGCAGGCAGAAGCGGGATTCATCAGTAAATACAATATCGTTCCCTTCCGTTGCCCATGTCAGCTGTTCATCGCCCCATTGGCAGCCCAAACGAACGTGGTTTCTAGTGAAGGGTAAACGAAGCAAAGGACGCCTTGCGGACATCCCACTCTGCTGCAAACAACGCCGAATGGTACGAGCGGACATCGAATGTTGCATAATGTTGTACAATGCCTCGTGATGTGGCTGCGCGATACATCACGGGCAGTGGTGTTACGAGGTGGGTGTGATTGGCCCTTTCGGTCCGTCGTTTCCAGCGATGACAGATCCGAATCACAGTTGCTTGGTTTCGTCCAACATGTTGACTGATTTCTCTGAAGGATAATCCGCAATTCCTATAGGCTACTTTTCTTTCTCGGTCGAATTCAGAAACTTAGTTAAAAGACGCTCGATGTCTTCCACGAGGTAAACAGCTTGCGGAAAAAAATGCCATGCTTTAAAGCGCCAATCTGTTCTCCCCTTACACAGCGCTTGCGGGTGGCGCTACGGTCGCCCACGATGTGCATCTGCGCTATAATGCTAATGATTTGCATTTTTCCTCACCGCCAACGCATGATGTAAATTTCACATGGTTTGCATTCAACCTTCAGGGTGTTGCATTTTGTGTGACCAGCAGTGTATATGCAGGGTGTCCCAAAACCACCGCATAAACTCTGCACAGCTAAATTCCTCATTGGGAGTACATAAAAACTGCCCAAAGAAGCGTTCATGTACGATCCATAGTTTACGAGAAAAATACGAAAAACAAAGTATGACGTCACTTTCGGTGCAAGAAAAAACATTTCATTGAACATATCAACAGCAGTATATGCACAATTTAAGCCAGAGGTTCAAAATGTCCACCGTGCATGTCGAGGCAGGCTTAAGCACGCCGTGGAATGGCTGTCATCACACGTCGCAGCATCATGGGGTCCACCAAAGTACAAGCAGCATGCAGACGAGCAACTAAGTCCATTTGTGTTGTCACTACGTCTCGATACACCAGTTCCTTGAGATGGCATGTCGCAGTAGTCGCAAGGCATGTCGTAGGTACATGTCGCAGTAGTCACGAACGGAATACAAGGCACCATACGAAGACTACCGGTAGTTGCAAAAGATGCCGTCTTTTAAATACCAGTTCAAAGGCGGCTTAATGTCATTTCACGGCGCGCGCATGCATGACGCAACATAAGCAACGAACGTTTTCAACATTATCGTCTGGAAAGATATGCATATACTGTTCTTGATATGTCCAATTAAGTGTTTTTCTTGCACCGGAAGTGACGTTATATTTTGTTTTTCGTATTTTTCTCGTAAACTATGGATCATACAAGAATGCTTCTTTGGGCAGTTTTTATGTACTCCCAGCGAGGAATCTAGCTGTGCAGAGTTTATGCGCTCGTTTTGGGACACACTGTATAAATGAGAAAAGCGACTCTCTTCACTCACTGATGATATCTCCGGAATTACATACCAACAGGAATTGCCTACCAAATTTGGTAGGCACGTTCCTTTCGTGGAGTAGAGATTCGCTAAGAGGGTTTCGTTTTTTGCGAAAATCAACGCCTAAGATTAGTTGTGAGGGGTTAAGTGTCGTTTTAGAAAAATATCCCCGTTTTTGAATTATTAGACCTACATATTTGAAATTTGGTCAGTATGTTCCTTTCATAGGGTAGAGAGGTTTTTACGAAATTGACACCCAAGAGGGGCATCGAGGGCGTGTTATATAAAAAAAAATCCATTTTATGAATTTCTAAACTTACAACCTTGAAATTTGGAAAACACTTTTATTGAGCAGAAGATGTGTTTCAAAAGTTGACCCACATAATTATTACGGGGGTGTTATTAACAAGAAAATCAATTTTTTCAAGACTTAAAATTTGGCAATTATGATTGTATGTTGCACAGAGATATGCTAAAAAAGCCTTTTTTGTTTAATTTGCTAAGTTATTAAAATTAACTCTTTAAAAATTGCTTTTTATTCTTCTATCTCTTATATTTAAATTCCCTCGTGCGGGAAACGGGTATACCAGCTAGTATAAGAAATATTATTTTTTATACGAATTTTCTCCCAATATGTATTGCTAAAATCACACAGAACATTATTATCCATAAACTTGACTAATGTAACGTTTAAACCACTCGTCTATTCGCCATTTTGATTTTTTTTAAAGTACAGTGTCAGTTATATCGAATTTCTATTTTCTGCCTCTAAACCTAGACGTAACTACATTGATTTGAATGTAATAAATTGCATTCAAAAGTACAAAAAATAGTTGTTTCTCTGGATTTCGATCATTTCTTTAATTTTGGAAAACGTTTCTAAAAATCTATTTAAAAAAAATTTGCAATGGAATTTTTAAAATACACTTAAAAGTATTTTGAGACTTTTAATTATAAAAAAAAAAATTCTTCTGGAGAAAACTTTTATTGTTTTTTGATCTTTCGGATTCCCCATTGCATTTAAATCTATGCTCCAGTTTAGGTTTTGAGGAATAAATTCCACGAAAATAATATCATGTTCATAAATGCAAAATAGTTGGTAGACTGGAGTTTCAAGTATCATGCAAAAGTTAAAGATATGAATTCTTTCTTTCATTGTTTTTTTTTTACTTATGCAAGACACACATCTCTCTCTCTCTCAGTAGGGTTAAAGTTCTCAAAAGAAATACAATGAAAATTGTTTAACACAAAACTGAAGGGACTGAAATATTTTTTCGAGTTAAAAGAATTTCTGTTAAAGGATATTGCAAAAAAAAAAAAACAAAAAAAAAACATATACTCAACAAGATTAAGTTTATCAGAGTACATTTTATTTACATAGATATGTATATAGATATGCAAGTATTTAGTAGAAATAAATGAAACAAAGCTATCCACTAGCTTAATGAAATTTAATACAAATTTTCACTTTTTATGGAAAACAAAACATTTACTGAGCTTTTGAAAAATAATTTGATGGTTATTTTTTTTTTTTTTTTTGCATTTTCTTTTTTAGAATCCACAAATAGTTTATTCTTTCCCCCGAAGTCTTTGTCATTGTACTCGTAAAAAAATTCTTCTAAAATAGGGGGGGGGGGCTAAAAAACTCTCTAATTTTTACTCACACTGCGATGTACTTGCAAATTTAATTCCAAAGCCAATTGATGAGAGATGAGATGTTTTTATGTGGTGTTTGAAGGGGTAAAGAGAGAGAGTGAAAGCTTTTATAAACAAAATTGGCACGTGCCACAGGTTATTCCGATAGTACTTAAGGTATCCCACTACCCTAAAACTGTGAATTTTGCCAGAAATTAACAATTTTTTTATGATTTTATTTTATAGACCATCTTATTAGCTTTATAAAAATACAAAGTTTATCATTTTCCGTTTACTAGAACAAAAACTACAAGTGTTTTAGTTAAAGCAGATGCCAGTTCTTTAAGAAAGATGTCATACTTTAAAACGCGTTTTACTCGAAATGTGATTTTTTGAAAATAATCAAACGGGGTCAGCGATTGCTAAACAAGTTTTGAAAATAATTATCTGAAATTTTTTGTTTATGTTCTGTATAATAGTAAAAGTGTTTTAACCTTCGGATTTATCAATCACTGTTTTATTACAAAATTTACAGTCCCTTATGTGAATATAATCACTGTTTTTTTAAGCCATTTCATATAGTAACTGAGATAAAGTGCTCTAGCTTTGAAAAAATTAAAATATTTCTTATCCTGGGTCATTTTGATAATGAATAACATAGCAACACATCAGAATTGGAAAATTGAAAATTTGCTCATAAACCTTTGGTACAGAATGGACGGCGTTTATGTTATTTTTTGTCAATTTTTTCCCATTTTAGTTATAATAATTAATATTTCTTTTCTTAATTTTAGCATATTTTTCTTTAAGTGTACTAAAAAAATCTAAAAACAACAAAAAAATCCACTATCTCCATTTTTTTTTAAAAAAAAGTTGTCGCAACCAGTTGGATACCTTAAAAGCCAAGTTAGCCTCCTTTCTACGAAACACGTGAAACCACCTCTCTTAAATATTACCTGCGTGGCTGGTGTCTTCCGTATTTTGTTCATCCCCCCCCCAAATCTTTTCGCTTGAAGCAATTTTTTGTGTTAAGAGAAAAAAAATGCGTGAAATAACATATTTGTCTGTTAAAACCATAGTATTTCGTGTTAACCGATATTTTGTCGTAAGCAATTTCGTGTTAACCGATATTTTGTCGTAAGCAATTTCGCGTTAAACGTATCTTACTGTAGTGTTGTAATTTATCCCATTAAATTAGTGAAACAGCACTGAAGTAAGGCCACTGAAAAAGAAGCAAGATTCATTTAAAAATTGTTCAATAAGAATAATTTATTTTATTATGGAATATAATATAACATTTTTCACACACTATTTAAAAAGAATTCACTAGAATCTGTTGGTATTTTCAGTAATTCAACTGTCTGTCTCTTCTGTCCTGTTGGCAGTTATCCTGATTTTCCCTATTGAATGACTTATGAGCATTGGAATCCTTGAATTTACATTTGCATTTATTACACCTCCTGTTGAAGTCCACCAGAGCCTTTTCGTTTACAAGACTCTCAACATAGTTTCTTGTTTCGAGATGTTTATCAAGCAGTCCCATGTTAGGACGATTGCTAACCTTCCCTGTCGTTAAAATCACCTTGTGATGGTGGTTCGTGTTCTTTTTATGGCAAAAAGCGTAACACTTCATGTCATCTTCCATACAAGAGTTGCTCTGATGACGTTGAGAATCTTCAGCGCTTAGGTTTGCTTTCCAGCCTCTTGCTTTGTTTTTCATAGAAGATGGAACCCTAACATTGAGATTTTTCTTGTGATTCTTTTGATGGACCTTGGCACTAAATACACTACCTGTGAATAAAAAAGGAATTCTTCTCTCTCTCTTTCATATCTTAATATGTTTATGATCTTAAGTGGTTTTTTTTTTAAAATTTAAACCGAGCTCTTGAGTTTCTTTCACTCATTACCTATTATTTAGAAAAATTTTATTTTGTTCCGTTAGTTCTTTTTCTGTCTAGCCCAGACTAAATGATTCGTCTGTATGTTAATAAATTGAAGTGAATTGCAATTTACATAAAGGATATTTTTGGGATACTTTGGGAACCGAGTTTGGATCAATAGTGTTTATGCCAAATGTAGAATTCATTACACATTGAAGAACCAAAAATCATAGAATAGCAATAGTCAGATATCTAGAGGGCAATAACATCACATGACAAATATATAAATTGACAGTATTCTGTTAGGACTTCCAGAATACTGTGGTTTTAGGATTCGTGTGAAAAGTTTTTTGACGTGATTTTGCCCGTACAACGAAAATTAACAGATTTTGAAAGTGTAGTGTTAGTTGGAGTTAAGTGCTTGGGGCAGCATCTTGATTCACAGTGTCAAGAATGTGTCGAAATCATATAATTTTGGGCATTACCTCCCTCATGGACAACACAGTGGTCGGCCGTTCCTCCTTAATGATTGAGAAAAGCGGAATTTTCAAAAAGTAATCAGTGTTACTGAGCAAAACGAATACTGCGCAATCAATGCAGACAACAATGAATGTAGGATGTATGACAGACGTGTTTGGAAAGGCAGTCCAGCAAAAGTTGTGTTTATGAGATAGGACAGCACCAAACCAATTCAGTTGTAAATACTTTCGGTGCTTTAGCTGCTGACCTTGGCTTGAGTGTTTGCTTACACCAAAAATATGTCGGTCCACAGCTGCACCTTCCACGCATTAGACGACTGGGATGAAAAGAAATCTCTATTTGGGACACACGTTAAATGTTTTTATTTTTGCCATTTCTTGTTTATGACTGGCAGTGAGAAGTGGTCGCTGCATAGAGAAGAAAGTCGTTTTTGCTGTTGATGTATTTTCAGAATGATGTGTAAATAAGGTTGCTTTCCAGCCATTATTGCTATTGATACACATCCCCAGTTGGTTTGAATGTCGTTGGAACATTTTTCCGGTGACGTTGTGAACAATCTCTAGTTGAGATTGTGGGTCTGATTGACGCTTGTGCCGTAGTCACTTTGAATTACTCGTTGTTATTTATTTGGAATTTCTTAGTTAGACTTTACGTGGAATGAATGTATATTCAGCCAGTAAGTCTAGGCTATGCAGCCATCTAGTATTTGATTTCCGGGTCAGCATTTCGGCGTTCATTGAGTTGGTGACGGTCACCCTGGGGACTTCGGAGACAGAGAGTGATTTTGACATCATTTACAGGTCCGAAGATTAATCTATGGGTTAGACTACTGGGATGAAAAGGAATCCTTATTTGTGCCAGTAAAGTGCTTTTATATTCATGTCCTTTGTTGTTTGTGACATGCGGGAAGAAAGTCGCTGCATGCGAAAAACACGCCATCAGATGGACTCGTAGTTATATCGGTTGAACCTAAATGACTGTTAAAACGTTGCTTTAGTCACGATTCTAGCTGGCAAAACTGATTATAAGCCTCGAGTGGGAGGTTGGTCCTACGTGGCCATGGACTCAAATTATTAATAAGGCATTATGCAAGATAGTGAGAGCTCCATATTAGAGTAGGCTGTTTTTACATGGCATGGACGGGTCTTCAGGTCAGATGGAGCAGAGAATTAGCTGAAAATGGTCTTGTTGAAGACTATAGGCAGCCATTTATGATCTGGGTGTACTCAAACAATGGGGAAATTTACCAAGCTGATAATGCGTCTTTCGAACTGGCGAAACCTCCTCACAACTGGTTTGAGGAACATTTTGGACAGTTGCTGCGAATGATTCGGCCATCTAAAAATGAATCCCGTCCAAGTTATATGGGATATAATCGAAAGCTCAGTTCATGCAATGACAATACTTTCGAAATTATGAATGGCAATTGGAGTACAGTCGGTCGAATAAATAGTTGAGCACCGTGACCCTTTCAAAAAATGATTGAAAATGGAAAACGACCTTTTTTGAAAGGAAACCCCATCCTCGGCTCTTTTTGTAAGAATCTTGTCCCTTACGTTGTGTTTAAGGTCCAACGGCTCTTTTTGTAGAATCCCATTTCCACCTACCCCCATTGAGAGTCTCCTTCCCACGGCTCTTTGTGTAGAATCCCATTTGCACCTACTCTCCCGTTGTGTTTCAGGTCTCCATCCTATGGCTCTTTTTTGTAGAATCCCTTTTTCACCTACCCCCACGTTGTCTTTAAGATCTAAAATCCAACTTGATACGACTCTTTTTGAACAAATCCTGTCCCTTTTCACCTACCCCGCGTTGAGAGTTTCCATCCCATGGCTCTTTTTCACCTACCCCCGCCGTGGTGTTTCAAGTTGAAATCCACCTTAGGATTGCTCTTTTTGTATGAATTTTGTCCCCTTTCCCTCTTCTTTTTACCCTCGTGTTGCATTTTCAGCTCAAAATAAAGTCTGTCCGAAAGTGAACAAACAAACTTTTTTTCAAATTCCTCCGAAAAATATTTTTGATGGGCGCGAGAAAATTTTTCAGCCCACCCCAGACGAATGATTTGAAACGGGGGATGTTCCACAAATGAAATGGAGGCATGTCAGGGAACGATCCACAAATGAAATGGATGCGTTTCAAGCTTGGTGTGTCTTGAAAGCAGCGACCCATGAAATGTAGACAATGCAACGTTGGTATGTCGAGAAAAGACAGAGAATCATTCCAATATGGGTATGGAAGAAACCCGGGGACGAGCCATCTCATGACATGAAGCCTTCCAATCTGGGCGTGTCAAGGAAACACGAAGGTCTCAACTGGCAGCCAGCAGGCGAGTCCAACTTTTTGTGTGTGTGTGTCAAGTTTTTAAAAAGATGCATTCCAATCTTGGTGGATAATTTGGCCCGAAAAAAGGGGTACCCAGTCGACATGCGACTCGATCCCCCAATTTTTGTATGTTTAAGATTTTGGCTAAAAACATTTACCGATAAGACTGCCAGAATCTGGGAATTTTCAACATTACGCCAAATCCTGACAGTCTTAACGAAAAACATTTAGCATTTACATGTTGCCATGAAAATTCTTTTCCCGTCAAAACTGCCAGATTTGGAATATCCAATACAAACCCAAACCTGACAGTTTTAACCAAAAACAAATTTCTAAGCTCTTGACTGCATTCAGGAGAACTCTGATTTCTGGCTGCTAGCTGCTCGCCTTTTATATATTCTAGTGGGGGCACGTGAAACGATTCCTATTGGTTGACGCTTTTTAACCTTGACACTAATCTTTTAACGTATCTTTGTGCATCTTTTTAGTACAAGTTTTAAAAGAGAGGCCCTCCAACGTTGGCACCTTCCTTAACCCAAAAAGGGGGACCGAGTCGACTCATGTGTATACTCGATCCCCCTTTTTTGGGCCCATGGGCATTTTTTACAGTTCAATATTTACAGTTTAGTCCAATATTTACAGTTCAAATTTTAATTTTTCACACTTAATCTACCAAACCAGCAATTTGTCTGTTGTATTCGGCCTGCAGCTTGTTAAAGTTTTGCAGGTATCTGGCAAAACGGTACGACATTACCATGGTACACTCTGAAATGTCGTAATTTTCGTGCACCTCATTGTGCAGGTGATCTGGTAGAGTACGATCGTTCAAATCCTGGAATTTCGGCACAGTTTCCAAATTTATGGTAAACAGCCCCAGCTGCTCAAAAATTTTGCGCTGGTCCGACCCTTTGACAACAATGAGGCCTCGATTTCCTTGCGCCAGGTAACAAAATTTGCCCCTGACGCAAAAGGACAGGTACTCCAGTGGCCCGGATCCAGGTATGTGGCTCTTCAAACTGAGGCGCTCGTTAATGTAACGGTTGGCCCGACAGTCTTTCGAGGTGGTGATCAGGTTGGAATGATCCACCGTAATGCAAATCACTTCCGGGTCCTTTCCATCCTCCGGAATCGTGGCGATGGATAATTCGATGGGGACAGGTTTGCCTCCACGGTGAAATACGTTGGCAAGGGCGAAGAAGGCTAGATGAGACATGTTGCTTTGAGAGAACTCTGAGAGAAAATGTCTCTGGCTGCTGATGGCTCGCCTTTTATACTCATTAGGGTCACATGCCATCAGCAGCCAGAGACATTTTCTCTCAGAGTTCTCTCAAAGCAGCATGTCTCATCTAGCCTTCTTCGCCCTTGCCAACGTATTTCACCGTGGAGGCAAACCTGTCCCCATCGAATTATCCATCGCCACGATTCCGGAGGATGGAAAGGACCCGGAAGTGATTTGCATTACGGTGGATCATTCCAACCTGATCACCACCTCGAAAGACTGTCGGGCCAACCGTTACATTAACGAGCGCCTCAGTTTGAAGAGCCACATACCTGGATCCGGGCCACTGGAGTACCTGTCCTTTTGCGTCAGGGGCAAATTTTGTTACCTGGCGCAAGGAAATCGAGGCCTCATTGTTGTCAAAGGGTCGGACCAGCGCAAAATTTTTGAGCAGCTGGGGCTGTTTACCATAAATTTGAAAACTGTGCCGAAATTCCAGGATTTGAACGATCGTACTCTACCAGATCACCTGCACAATGAGGTGCACGAATATTACGACATTTCAGAGTGCACCATGGTAAAGTCGTACCGTTTTGCCAGATACCTGCAAAACTTTAACAAGCTGCAGGCCGAATACAACAGACAAATTGCTGGTTTGGTAGAGTGAGTGTGAAAAATTAAAATTTGAACTGTAAATATTGGACTAAACTGTAAATATTGAACTGTAAAAAATGCCCATGGGCCCAAAAAAGGGGGATCGAGTCTACACAAGAGTCGACTCGGTCCCCCTTTTTTGGGTTAAGGAAGGTGCCAACGTTGGAGGGCCTCTCTTTTAAAACTTGTACTAAAAAGATGCACAAAGATACGTTAAAAGATTAGTGTCAAGGTTAAAACGCGTCAACCAATAGGAATCGTTTCACGTGACCCCACTAGAATATATAAAAGGCAAGTAGCTAGCAGCCAGAAATCAGAGTGCTCCTGAATGCAGTCAAGAGCTTAGAAATTTGTTTTTGGTTAATACTGTCAGGTTTGGGTTTGTATTGTATATTCCAAATCTGGCAGTTTTGACGGAAAAAGAATTTTCATGGCAACATGTAAATGCTAAATGTTTTTCGTTAAGACTGTCAGGATTTGGCGTAATGTTGAAAATTCCCAGATTCTGGTAGTCTTATCGGTAAATGTTTTAGCCAAAATCTTAAACATACAAAAATTGGGGGATCGAGTCGCATGTCGACTGGGTACCCCTTTTTTCGGGCCAAATTATCCACCAAGATGAGAATGCATCTTTTTAAAAACTTGACACACACACACAAAAAGTTGGACTCGCCTGCTGGCTGCCAGTTGAGACCTTCGTGTTTCCTTGACACGCCCAGATTGGAAGGCTTCATGTCATGAGATGGCTCGTCCCCGGGTTTCTTCCATACCCATATTGGAATGATTCTCTGTCTTTTCTCGACATACCAACGTTGCATTGTCTACATTTCATGGGTCGCTGCTTTCAAGACACACCAAGCTTGAAACGCATCCATTTCATTTGTGGATCGTTCCCTGACATGCCTCCATTTCATTTGTGGATCATCCCCCGTTTCAAATCATTCGTCTGGGGTGGGCTGAAATATTTTCTCGCGCCCATCAAAAATATTTTTCGGAGGAATTTGAAAAAAAGTTTGTTTGTTCACTTTCGGATAGACTTTATTTTGAGCTGAAAATGCAACACGAGGGTAAATGAAGAGGGAAAGGGGACAAAATTCATACAAAAAGAGCAATCCTAAGGTGGATTTCGACTTGAAACACCACGGCGGGGGTAGGTGAAAAAGAGCCATGGGATGGAAACTCTCAACGCGGGGTAGGGGAAAAGGGACAGGATTTGTTCAAAAAGAGTCGTATCAAGTTGGATTTTAGACCTTAAAGACAACGTGGGGGTAGGTGAAAAAGAGATTCTACAAAAAAGAGCCATAGGATGGAGACCTGAAACACAACGGGAGAGTAGGTGCAAATGGGATTCTACACAAAGAGCCGTGGGAAGGAGACTCTCAATGGGGGTAGGTGGAAATGGGATTCTACAAAAAGAGCCGTTTGATCTTAAACACAACGTAAGGGACAAGATTCTTACAAAAAGAGCCGAGGATGGGGTTTCCTTTCAAAAAAGGTCGTTTTCCATTTTCAATCATTTTTTGTAAGGGTCACGGTGCTCAACTATTTATTCGACCGACTGTAGCATGGTTGAATATTCCTTCATTACGATGAATTGTTGAGCTCATGTTTTGTCGAATTGTAGCGTCGGGCAAAAGTAGGTCCAACTTAAAATAGAGGTTTATTATTCATTTAATATTGAAAGTCCCATTTAACGTATTGTTGGGTGTTGAATGATTTTAAAATATAGAGAAAGCCCAGGGCAATAACAAACATGATCTTTTGGAATGAATCGAGATTCATTCTTTTTTTGAACTCTGAAGTAAATTCAAAAGATTTATTTCTAACAGGAGACAATTTAGACATAATAGCACATATTCAAAAATCAGTTCAGATGAGTAATCAAAATATCACCTAAGAGAAATGAACCGCATATTCACTGTCAAATTTTTGACTCCAATGTTACTTTCCTTCATTGCCCTCATATAGCCTGGGAAGCCATTCTAGAAGTTCCTAGTACTATTCTTTTAATAATTATCTTATACACTTTTAGATTTGTCTCAAGGCATATAGTTTTGCCACCAAATTTGGCGATCAATTTTGATGCCGTCTGTCATTAAACTTCAACTAGCTTTTTATTGAAAGAGTTATTTCCTTTCACCAGCAAATCGTCTTTCCGGCCTCGATACATTTTCCTTGGAAAAGTGAATGATGCCCAAACTTTCCGAACAGTACAATAAATATGAAATTTCTTCTTATAAAAAATGTTAAGCTCAATTTTAATAAATAAGAAATTTAACTGATTCCGCATTTACAAGAAGAACCCCTTTTATATTGAAAAATTTTACACATATATATTTTTAAAGATTAAAAATAGAAATGTATTTTTCATCATCTTACATTTTTTTAAACAACTAACTAGTTATTTCAATATTACCTGGACTTCCGTTCTTTCCGGTGCAGTCACCATTCCCATGATCCCGAAAAGTACTCACACTTGCGTTCAACTCACTCGAAGATTCTATGAAATATAAGGAAATCTTCTATGAATAATTGTAATCCCGGGAAGTAATTAAAAATATACTCTAAAGATCTAAAAATCTGTTAATGAATAGTTAAAATAGATTTAAAATTTTTTTCCTGAATCGAAAAAATATGTAAAAACAAAGAAATCTTCATTAGTTTTTCTTCTTTCGGATGCATTAATCTAGGTTTTATGATGAAAAAATAGAATTTCCATAGTATATATAATATTACATATAGTTAGTAGATGATCGTATATTTCACGCTATGAATGCGATGCCAAAGAAAAAACTAATGAAATTGTTCCACTCAGAGATAAAAATAAAGAAATGTATTAGTTTGTAATATAAATTAAATAGTTAGTTTCAGTGTATATGTAAAATTAATTCATAGTGCTGGGAGAATGCAAAAATTTCTAGATTCAAAAACTATACAAATATTGCCTTGTGTAGTGAAAGGCCTAATAATTTTTTATGTATTAATAAGGGTTTTAATTTGGCCAGCTGATTGGTTTTCCAATATTGTTTATCTTACAATCACCTCTGCTTTCACCAGTAATGATCTTAATTTTAAACCCATATTAAAACAATTAAAATTTTCTTTTTAATTTTGAATTCGGTTGAATTTCTTAAAAATGCATAGATTTCTTTTGTGGGCCTTCATCTCGAACAAAACTTTATATAGAACATTCGATGTGTGTAGTTCAAAGTCGTTAAGTGGGGTGCCAGCATAGTACTGGCTATCTCGTCCGTAAATACTATTTCAAGTACATTTTAAAAATACCAATCATGTATCCAACATCTCCACCCTTGTTATTCTTATTTTAATCAATCAAGAACAAAGTCAAAAATTTCCAGGTAAGTGAGTATTCGTGGTAGTCTGGTGTTCATGGTCACGAGTTCGTAGCCGGCTGAAGATCCACCGTGTAGAGCATGGGTGTCTAAACTATGACCGCTTGTGGGCCGCATTGCAAAAATAATTTTTTTTTTCTGGGCCGCACATACAAAAAGTTTTTTTTTAACAAATTGAAATAAAAATTAACTCTATGTAGTTTGATTAAAATAAATTAACTTATTTTTATTATATTTTTTTAAATTTTGAATTAGATATGTATAGGTACACATTTATTTTAAATTTATAAAAGTTTCGTTTAATTTAGTTTGGATTTCATAAAGATGGAAAAAAATCTAGTTAATGAGATGAATAAATTTGCGTTAGTGTTGAACAAGCAAATCGATATTGGATTCAATGGACGAAGTTGCAATTCTTAATGCATTTTCAAAATGTTTGTCAGTGGTCTTTATCTTATTTTTTTTTAATGCTTCATTCTTGGAAAATAACTGTTCACAAATATAAGTACTGTTAAAAGCTGAAGACATTAATTGAGCATGAGTGTGAAAATGAGGACATTTATCTCGCGGTGTTGGTAATCTTTATAAAACTCTAGTATAGAAACATTCACAAATTTTTCTTTCAGTTTAATGTCACGTTGCAGTTAAATGCATTTCATTTGGAGATTTGAAGGTAATTTATTTATTTCCAGAGGAAATGGGGTAGAAAATATATTCAAATACTCTTCGTTTTTTCGAAAATCTTTAAATTTTCTTTGAAACTCTTGAATTAAATCGACAATGGATGCAGCATATTTTGCATATTTTGTGCGTACGTTTATTTTTTTAATAAAAATATGTAAATTGAAATATTTTCATATTTTGCGCTTGGGCCGAATTTTAAAAGCTTTTGGGCCGCATGTGGCCCGTGGGCCGCACCTGAGACAAGCATGGTGTAGAGGGATTGTGGCACGTTAAATCTGCCGTGGCTCAAAATTCTCCTGTTGGCGTGGTATAATAGGAGGGAGAAGGGATGTCAGGTGTCATCCTCTTCACTTCACCTTGGCTCAAAATGATAAGGAGCGTCGGTCGCCAATAGCCCTCGTGTTGTTTTATACAGTGATAATATTAACATTGATTGAGTGGGTGACTGATTAATATTCACTCACTTTCTAATTTATGGAAAAAAAAACTCGTGTGATTCAGGAGATTGGTATTTTTATTAGGATCCCCACACACATACACTTTGAGACTACAATAAAGCTCTCTGTTTTCAAGAGTGAGTTAATTGCAATTAATGTAGGATTGATGCTGTCATGTCTTAGGATTGTGATTTTAAGGAACTATGAATTTTACCGGACAGTCACAGTGCACCTACAACATCTTAGTAGCTGGTGCCCTCAAACGATGGAGCTTGCGTTTCTGTTCCGCTCAAACTGAGGAAGATCTCTTAGACCCCCGACATTCACCTCCAATAGATCCCATGACATGTTAACATTAAAGGTAATGAGTTCGCTGATAGCCTGGCCAAGGAGAGTAGTGAGAGTGAAGCGACTACTTGCACTTTGCTTACTTATCAGGGAAATTTACGTGAATGACTTAATTTAATATGGCGTATTACACATGCGCACCAGTGGTACACAGGAACTCTGTTGCATGTCAAATGTAAACGCTGCTCCCAGACTGATCTCGCTAGACTAACAAGTAACCACCGGAAGTGACTTTCTTATGATAGTAGCAGAAAAATCCACCGCACTTGTAAAAAATGTTGTGACCATCCAGCTTCACCCGTTCCTATTCTGGAATGCATCGGACTTTTTCAGAGGGACAACATCCCGATGCTATAATAGATTTATGGCGGTCAACAACCTTTTGAACTGATCTGACGTTTGCCGGATCTTTCGAAAATAAATGAGAAACAAAAACAACCACCAAAATGAAAGATTTGAAAACAAAGATCACCTTTGGACACTTCAGTAATGTTCCCGTTGGGGAGCAGACAAATCACTTGCAGGGGAAGGGAGTAAGCCAATAAGAGGTTTATAGTTTTAACTTTTGGCTATGATCTGACATGTTAGACAAAATATAGTGAGTATTGAAGAGAAATCAATTAATAGGGAGTTCTAGATCTGTCTTTCTTACTTTCTCTCTGAAAGTTTTTCACGTATCCACAGGAGTACACGTTCTCCACTTTAAGGCCCACTCATCCAAACTCATTAAAGCGACTAAGTACTTGTAAATATTTGTGAGAGTTATGTTATACGAGATCATTTTGAAAGTAAGCATGAATTTTTTTGAGCTTTACCTTCTCCGTGAATGATGACACCCTTCGATGGAGCCAGACCAACAATTTCATTTGACCGATATCTCTGTGGAGAATGTTTCTTTCTGCAACTTTCCGAAGATGTATCCTCATCACTCGAAGGATGATGTTTCTCTACCCTATACATACGATACTTGTCATGCTGATGTCGATCAGGCATTTTATCTTTGTGCATGCTCAAGCTACAGAAATCTCGCCTGTTTCGAGTTGGAGAAATTTGCCTCCACCTTTCTGACGAGGACACTTTACGCGTTGGAGTCGGTCTAAACCGCATTGGTGAATTCAATTTCGTGTAGCTGTGATGGATTCTTTTGGCTATTATAAATGGGGAAACTTTATTCCTAAACTTCTCCAAAGACTTAGACGTTTGCTGTGACCTAAATTGTTCTTCGAGCCACGTTTTGATGTCCAGACTTTTACGAGGGGATTTCTGGTCCAGACCTTTACGAGGTGATATCTGGCAACTTCTAGGCGATTCTTTGAAATTCCTTGATTCGTATCTTTGTGTCTTTTTCGGTGATGTATGACGCCATTTCGCGCGATATCTAACTTGAGAATTCGTGTCTTCTATCCCTTCAATATCTTCGCGTTGATCGTCGCTCAGGCAGTGATGTGGGCTTTGTCTTATTTTTGCATCATGATGGATGTGGTGATGCTCTTTTCTTGAGTTATCGGTTATTGTCTTGCATTTTTCTGCATGTATATCCAGTTGCCTTCCGTGACTTTTTGGTTCCACCCACCTGCTCAGTCCTAGAGATTTTCCTGGAACGATAGCATGCAAGGCGATTTTATACAAAAGAAATAAGCAGTGATTTCTGTAATAATGAAACAAAAGAATGCTTACATTTTCATTGATGTAACATTTAAACAAATTTATCGATATATGTGAGAGAAAACAAGGCTGTGGTAACTGAGTAGTCAAACTATCCAACTCGTAGTCAACACTGTTTCAGTCAGGTCTTCGGTTTCTGATTCTGTTGAAGATTTGTCCAGTCGAGCATCTTGGGGAATCGGTAGCCTGGTGATTAGGGTCATGAACTCGAGTATTAGTACCACCGTGTAGAGGAGCTGCTAAATATGTAGCGGCTCAAACATTGGTTCGGTAGTTTAGAGAAGGGGTGCTAACTCAGGTGTCATTCTCTTTTCTTGGTTGTGGTTCAAAATTACGAGGTTCCTTGTGTTGCTTTTTAGTGTATCGTTAATAACACTCACTCATTGAAGAGTGTTTCATGCCCTTTACATTTTATGGCTCAAATGTCTCAGTGGAATGGCCTAACTCAGTTTCAATATTGAGGTGTACGATGCACCAAAACTGCGGGGTGTATTTCATTGGGGTTTGATGAACCTTGGGTCTGAAAGAATGAACTAAACTCAAGTGGGTAAGCAAATATCTCCTGAGCAAAATAAGAAAGAGAGAAATGTAATCCAGTCATAGTTGAAATGTCTCCTTTTAAGGCGAGGATTTATTTTCTGTTTTTAGAAATTAGAATAAAGAATTAGTTTTTTTAAAGTAAACCTTAATTTTATGTTACACCGGATTGCTTTGGTTCCATTTAGAAATTCTCAAAATATTAACTAAAATTAGCATTGTATCCAAGTTTTTGGCGAAATCAATGTTTAATTTTTTTCCTGAACTTTTAAAGTGCATCTGCTTACGTTTCTAAATCAATGTTTGACTGAAATTCAAAATTTTTATTTCTCTTGCTCGTTTATGTAGGATAAAAAATCAAGCAGCCAGAAAAGAAAAATTTAATTAGATAAAGAAAGAGGATGGTCTACGCACCATAAAAGCAATGAATTTTAAATAACTGATGTTAAATATTAATTTAGTAAAATAAGAATCAAATCTTTTCTGAAGATTGTATTTTTTGGTCAATGTTATGTTACTTAAAATCTGATAGCTCAAAAATTCAAGAATGTATTTCTTTGATATTTTGCATACAGGTTATATAAATTCTGATAAAGACCATGAATTAAGTATTTAGCTCTGACGTTGATGTTTTTTTTAACAGTTTATTGTTACGAATACCATGCATTTTATAAAACTTTCCATAAAAAAATGTGCAATGAGGCAAATTTTTGGATAATTTTGAATATATTTTTGATTTTAATAATTAATATAGATTTTAGATTTTTTTTATTATTTTGAATTCCATGTAGAGTGTTTTGAAATTTGGTATAATTTTCATCAAGTTTTTCCTAAAATACCTCATTTTAATAAATTTAGTCATATAATTTTCTAATTGGTGTTGTTCTCATTAATTTAAGTCAACCAACAAAAAACATAAACTTACTAATAGCGTGGCATTTTAGAAAACTTGTCTCCAAACGTACTCAGATACCTTAATTTTAATATAAGAGATAAATCAAAAATAAGATGGGCATTTTTATTTATTTCTGAAATTAACGAAATGATTGTAATATTTTTCACCTTAAAGATTTTGTTTTGCATCTCTCTTTTTTTTAAATTTCTTAATGAGTTTAAGGACAAACCAAAACAGATCAGCACTTTTAGATTGATCAGGCATCAAGTTAGGAATGGATCGACATTTGAAGAGAGCTCCGAGCTCAAAATTCGTATCAGTGCAATATTTAAGAGTTTATCCTCCTCCCTCCTTGATAAATTATTATCACAATTTTTTGCTATCATGAACAATGTAAGGATCTTGTCAAGAAGCTCAAGTGTTGTTGTCATCACTTGAGCATGGTTCAAAATTACGAGGTCCGTTGCCAGAAGTCCTCATGCAGCTGAATAGTGCGTAAAAATTCACTCACTCTACATGATTGCTTGTGACTGATCTTTACGCCACTTTAATGCTAATCCTCTTGGGGAAAGTTTGAGGTCAGCATTCACATTAATTCCCGCCCTCTTAAGAAGAAACCTTGATATTTAAATTAGTTTGATTATATAAAGTCTATATATAGGTTTTGTAGATGTAAGATAGAAGGAACAAGAGAGCTGTTGCGGTGATTAGTAGGTGAGAATATTTCGTTGAGTATTTCATTGTTACAATTCGAGTAAAGGAAGGAATTGCTAGGATAACAAATTAGTGGATTAAGGATCTAAGATGGATTGAATCAGATTTAGTTAAACAGATCACTGGAGCTTGTTCACTTAGACTTGTTTACTTAGAGTTGTTCATGTAGAATAGATTGCTCTCTTTATATATCACTCCTAGGGTCACCTGTGATTGATTAAGTGTGTTTGAATAGTAGTAAAATAATAGTTATTATGGAAGTTTCTGGTGATACTTTGTTCCCCCTCCCACACACACCTTCTGGTAGGCAAGACGGTGAGGAAGTGGTGCCAAATGGGCCACGCTCACATGCTCATCTGTACTAAATGGTCATTCAGTTTTTCACCAAAACTGAAATTGAAATGCTTCTTCACCCCATCTATTCACCAGACACAGCTCCGTAGGAATTTTATCTATTTCTGTTAATAGAACTAGGTCTGCAGGTACATCGCTTTGTATCAGTCGGATGAGGTAAAAAAGATCATGTGAAAAAAAGAATAATAAATTATAGCTGTACTTTCAGCGGCTGCAATCAAAGCTGAGTAATCAAATCAATAGCTGAGTAATCAAAATCGAGGAACTGTGACCGGGTTTTGCGTGGCCACTGCAGTTCAGTGGTTAAGATCTAGAGGCTGTGGCCGGTACTCACAGGAGAATATAAGGAACCTCCTACAAAATCTGATTTTGAGCCCTTAGCTGGATCTTACAAAAGTCACGTACATGACGTCAGGCTTTGGATCCCATAGAATCCTAGCTCCCCCCCCCTCCCCACGATGCAGGGGTGTACGTTAAGCCTCGGCAGGTACTGTTATTGAAAAATCCTCACGTTGCGATGGTGTGGAAGAGAAAGGCGAGAATCAGGGGTCAGCTCCGGTGCCGTTCCTTCACTTGATCGAGGTTCAAAATGATGAGGTGCGTCGCTGATAGTTCTCGTGTAGTTTCTGAGAATTGTGACGGATCTATACGCGTTTCTACTAATTACTTCTTTTTCTTTGAATCAAAATGTTTATTTCAACCAACCTTCATCGAGAAACCAAATGTGATTTATGTAAATAAGGAATATTATATAAATTCGAAGTGCGAGTTGAAAGGGAGTGAAGTAAGAGGTCAAGTTAAGTTAAGTGAAGAAAGTGAGCTGTCGACACGTAGTTGTTGAAAGTTTAAGTGAAGTTGATACGTTTGATGTGTAGAAGGAGAAATGGTTAGTGAAAATTGAAAAGCAGCGAAATTAAATATTACGGAGCGTGGAACTATCGTAAATTGATCCAGCTAAAGATAGTGCCTGAAGTTCTCCGTGACGGAACCGAAGCATTAAGGAATCAGGTATCATAAAATTTATTAAGTAAAAGCTGATTATTAGTGTGCGGTGTAGTTGTAAATGAGCGTATTTAAGCTCTCTTAGATTCAGTTGAAGTTCTGTAATATTATCCCGCCTTTGTGTATCTCACCTCTGCACTCTACCATTGTTATATACCTTAATTAGGATTGTGTTGTGTTTGTTCATAATCCATAATAAGAATTAATAAATCAAATTGGATTGACATAATGTCTGTAGATTATTTAGTTCCTCCTACACATCTAGCCGGGTTTTCAGATAGACAGGAGGGTTCGAATGTAAGGGGTAACTACAGGTCACCCCAGAGTGACATAATAAATGCCTTTTGATTAGCATCAACTAATTAAAAGGTTACCAGAGTATTGGCAAAAGTGTTTTGTTTATCTATTTTTAAGATTGCTGTATATAGGCATTTTAAAATATTCTAATAAAAGAATTTTGCACCAAGTGCCCATGCTTTTGTGCGGGGCATAGCTACCGTCGTATCAGCCACATCAAAGATACGGGGTCCCAACATTTTGACACTTTAAAATAAGGTATATTTATCAGTTTTATTTCCCAAAGAATTTTGACACAGGGCCCACTCAGAACTAGCTACGCCAGTAGTCCCATCTCGTATGGGCCGAACTTGTATTTCCATAATTTATCTTTCAAATGGTGTTAGGATTCATGATTAAAAGAAACGAGTCTGTAGAACTGATTCAACAAAAAACTTACTGCTCGCAGATTCGTAACGTTTTACCACTTCTTGCCTCTGAATTTCTTTAAAGATGTCCGACAGCTTCCTTCGAGTCCCTTTCCTTTCTTTTACTGCAGCATCTGAAATATTTCAAGAATCATTGAAAGGTTGAAGGAGTTTTAAAATTATTTCAGTTCGAAGTATTCATTAAAAATTAGTTAGAATGTGTGCATAAAACTTTCTTCCTGGTTTAACATCGATATATTTTTATATATTTTTGCTTTGTAAAAAAAATTCTCAGTTTTTAGTATTTAAAGGAAATTAATGCTTTAATCCTTACCCTCATCCAATATATTTCAAAACTCTGTGTTTCTTCCAAAATTTTAACCAAACTTAACTGTGACCGAGTGCTTCATATTTTCCGCGCTTCCTACCCAACTTGCGAATTTACACTCCCGCAGTGTGTATGGCGAAAAGCGCAATAGATGGTGCTCCCACTTTTTCTGTATATATAAAATGTGTTTTTTGTTTCCAATTCTGCCTTAGTTTTGCTCTAACCATGTTGATGCTTTTCTTCGCTTTTAGTAGTCCTTGTTAGTATTTAGAATTAATAGACAGAACTCACACTAAATTTTGTAAATATATATAGAATGCCATTAAGCATGAAAATTATTTAGCTCATAGGTTCTCAACGAGGGCGTTATTAGGGGAGAAAGGGCATGTGTAAGTTAAGCAAATATAGTCTTAAAAGGACTAAAAAAACACGCTGATTATGTACTAACACAAATAAACTTTAATACTGTTTACCTTATGTTGATTGTATGTATTTAAATCATTTCTATATCACGTGTACGAAAATTCACATACTTCGGTAGTTTGGGAAGTGGATGTGAAAAACTTAAAGATTACATTACATTCAGACATACATTAAAATGAATGATATAGTGCATTTTAATTTCTGTAGTGCACGTGTTGTCTTTATCTGTGAACAATAGGAAAAATATGTGATCCACTGCATTTTATTACGTATATTATCCAAGAAACATAATTAAATATGCTAATTAAGAATTGATGTGATTCTTTAAGGGCTGAAACTGTCAATTTACATTTATTTTGACAGCAATAGTTTATTATGAATTACTTTATATCATCAAAACCCCTGCCTGTCTTTATAACAGATAAGCTAAAACTTGTATTCCACTCTTTCAAATGAAGAAGAGGGCCGTGGGTAGCCTAGTGGTTAGGGCATCGGACGTTAGACCGAAAGGCCTGGGTTCGATGCCCGATGCCACCAAATATCCGCCGAGCGTACACCGGAGTACGTGCTTGTTAAATCAGTGGGTCCGAATGGTGTTGCCATCTATCGTGAACAAAATCGTACTGTCACCTTCATGGGCTCAAAGCTTCGGCTAACGACAGGCGTATCTCTAGCCCGTTGCTATGATGAATTTCGTGGGCCTCGATCTGACTACGTCAGACAGGTGGCATAAATAACAACAACAAACGAAGAAGAAATTCTATAGCGCGCGTTTCATTTCCTACAATATCCTATTCATGTGACTAAAATTTATAATATTATATATTTAAATATATTTGTGGCAATAACTATTTCAGATTCACAAGTAAAAATATTGAGGCTTTAAAAAAGTTAAATTAAAAAAATATTGTTACGAATTTTGTATAAAATAATGTAAATAATTTGTATTTGGATGTGCAACCCTTTATATTACTCTATGCTATATTTATTTCATGTTAAAATTGTAATATTCGCAAGCAACGCCGTCCCTTACGTTATAATGGCGATTCAATGGGAACTTGGCGAAATATTGGCGACAGAGCCAAGTTGGCATCATTTTTGGTGACCAAGTTGGCAACCAAGTTGGCGACCTTGTTGGCGAGTTCGGGACCCTCTGGATTCTTCTAGAAATTAGTAGAGAAATCCACTAACTTCACGATCTGTGACGCGAGCGCATCTTTCCAGAATTTTCGGCCCCGGCTATAAATAGAGCGATACTCGCCGCAACAGTCAGTCTGATTTCAACCAGCCAGTAGTGAGCATTGTTTTGATTAGCGATTAGTAGACTTGCCTTGAACTTGATCAGCTCGGCTGTGCTTGTGAATAGTCATTTACGTATGTGTATTTTAGACACTGCTTATTGTGTCTGAGTGCTGTTGAAGGTGTGAAATCCTTCTGTTATTTATTCTGTGAATTTTGCTGCTGAATCCTGTATTTCAAGGATTGATTCTCGACAATAAATTATCATCGCTGTTAAAGAACTGTCTTGTTGTTTACGACTGATTTTGCATAAAATCCTCGAACCCCGATCTACGTAACAATATTCTATTAGTAATAGGATATTTTTTAAAACTTGAGTTGTTTCCACCATGTATTATGTACACTTTTATTTCTCTAGGGTGGAAAGGGCGGTATCGAAATATTCACTAGAAAAGGGGACGCCAGCTCAAAAAATGGGGGGAACATATGATATAGCTGGTCATGAATCGAGTTTAGCAGAATTTATTTGTAGTAATTAGTTAGAGAATTCTACCACACTCAGGTTAATAGGATGCGTTTAGCGGGACACATTCTGACTGTAAACAGGAAACGCAAGGGTCTTGGTTTTCATATTACAGCACACACAATTTAGACTCTAAGTTCTAAATATCCGCAGCACCTTCAAAGGCGTGATTTTCATTTATTATTCGCATTTAACTATTTAAAATTAGATGTAAATAGTTTTGTAACATAAAAATCTGTATCATCTCTCTCTGGCTGTTACTCAAACACATACTACTGCATCACTCTGTAAATTCTAAGTTTAATTCTCAATGTTTTTTTTTTAAATATTGTATACATTTTTCATTGTTATTATATATGTTACCACTAAAGCGTAGAAGTCAATTAATCTGCACATTAACGACTTTCAAGCTTTAACGGGAACATATACACTTCTTATTGGAACGAAGAGAAAAAAAGAACACCTGATGATGTGATGCGTTTTCTCCATCCGTAGAATTGCAAAAGAGTAAATTAAAAATAAGTTATACATGTAAGTGAAGGGAAAAAGGAATTCTAAAAAATTCTGGGCGGGTTTATTTGGTGGAGAAGAACATTACTATCTGCTGCTCTTCCTATTATTCCCCTGCCTGAAGAATTTTGCATCTTGTTTTCATAAAATTGTGTCGAGAAAAAGTTAACTGTACCCGTAGGAATCTATGAAAAGTCAATCATTTGTTAGATGTACAGTACCTTAAACATGCCCCAAACAAGACCAGTTTTCATTTTTTTTTTAAAAAAAGGCACATTTTTCGAATGATTTCTTCAGAAAGTCGGCGTAGGGAGGGGCCCTAAAGGGAATGTGGAGACAAATATTACTTTTCTTTTTGGAAAAAAAAGTAACGTTTGTTTTGAACAACTTTTGAATTTAAGTATGTATTTATTCAAGAAATGAATACCACACATTTGTATGTATTTTTGCTCGCTTTGGAATAACTTGCTACATTATATGAGGTGTTCGGAAAACATGCCGTTTTTTTTAAAGATTTTAAGTAACGATGCTTCACGAAAAAGATCAGAGACGGAATTGAAAACGAAATTGTAAATCAATGGGCAAGATAGAAAATGCTTGTCAGAATAGAAAGAAAAAAAAATGCTATATTTTTTTTCTTACGATTTTTAGTTGTTAATAATTGTTTGATAGTTTATTAACGCAGCTCTACGAAACAACGATCTTCACAATGACGAGGTCCGTCGCCAAGAGCCCTCGTGCTGCTTTAAAGTGCGACGTAAATATAACTCTCACTCACTTACCCACGAATAGAGATATTGCCCAGGTGCTTCGTATTTTTGAAACAAACGATCTAGTGACAAGGAGGACATCTGATCTGCACACACCACACCAACAAGAAACTTAGCCACTAAATATTTAAAATTAATCAACCCGTCCATGCAAGGGACCTTTTTTACCTTCAGGACTCGAATCTATGAATTGAAAGATTCCGTATTCCTGACTTTGACAATTGCAGTTTGATTTATTGCCCATTTTTGTCGCATTTTGAAGCTATACGAGAGTTGTTGGTAACTGAACATGTACTTTCGAATCCCGTTCAGGTGACAAAGACGACAGTTTAAACTGGCACGCCACTCTTCAAACTTTCACACCAACTCAACGATAGGACTTTGAGTATCGACAGATTTAAAATCCATCGGTCTCTCTACATGTCGTACCTTCAATGCTAATTATTGAACAGAAATCTATTTTATAAAATGGGTATAGAGAATAGAGATAGTAATTTATTTTTAATAATTCAAGGTCCATATTGAATAAAGCTGCTTGAAACGCTCGCTTGCAGTTAAATATATCGATGTATTGATTGTATGTATCATCGTCTTACTCAGAAGTTACTTTGGGGCTATTGGTGAAGAACTATACAAGGTTTGGGTTATAGTTTTTAACCTCAATCATACAAATAACGAGGACGACTTCTGAGCTGGTACAACGTGTCTAGTGACGTCAGAATTCGATCTCACACCTCATAGAAACATTTTCCGTCTCGAATTGGTGCAATGACTATTCGGCTACTGTGGTCACGAATTAAGTGCACATGTCAATAATAATTTTCATAAGTATATATCTGTAACCTAGAAGCAAGTAAGGAATGGGAGATGGGGAGGCAAGAAACAAAGAAAGAGTGGGGGTGAACGATTAAAGATTGCAAGAGGGATGAAAGGTGCTTCACTTGTGTTTACGAAAATAAGTAAACCCCAAGAAAGAAAAAAAAATCGTGTCTCGAGGAATTTATTCTAATAATCTTAAATTTCAAATTGCTGCAGTCATATTTGTTTTAAATGTGTCGATGCTACTCTTTACAGTTAGTGTAAAGTTAAAAAGTAATCACAAATTAAATTTTTATCATTTCTTTCGCTTTAGCGAAGTTATTTAGCTCCTAGTGGCAGTTATTCTAATTCATAGTTATTAGATTTAAGACTAGTTTGTTTTTCAGAACTTCTTGTTTAAATTAATAACAATTCTTAAAGTTCTAAAAAAAGCTCTTACTTTTAGCATTTTTTAATCTGCCTGGACCGTGTGTATTCCACCATTCATTGAACTTGCCGATCTCTTCGGATAAAACTGGAGTCGCTTCTTGAGTGGTGGAGAACACCAGCTGTCCGTTCCTAAACTTATGAGTGGACGAGAATATCTTGACCACCTCTCCTAGTCGATTTTCTTCAGTGTAAAAAGTCAGATCCACTTCGGAGGCGCTCGACTCCGGATCTATTTGAGGATTCTCGATGCTGAGGAGACCTCTGCTTTGTAGAATCTTCAGCGGGTCGTTAGATTCTTCGCATTTACAGATCGAAAAAGATTTGTTTTTGTTTGCCGGTAATGGAACTTGTTCTATTACCTAGTGAATACAGCAGCATTAAAAGAATAAACGATGATGATAGTTAAATGTTTACTAAATACAAAGAACCAGGCATGAGCCAACTGGGCCCAGGGCTTCGGCCACAATGAAGCCTTGTCTCGTTCTCAAATCTGCCTTAATATGATAATGATTCGGATAATTTTAATGGTCAAATGTTTTTTTTTCTGGTTGTAAGTATTCTTCTAAAAACTAGAAATTTTAGACGTATATCAACTGGCTACGTGTGCTGACCGTCGTCCATGTACAGGGCTTGGTCTACCACAATTAATCCTTCAGTCAAAAGGCTGCAGTCGGTCGAGCTTGTTTGTGCAATCGTAAGTCATGCACATTTATTTGTTACTGTGTGTACGAGTATTTGACAACGTATGCTATGTACTGTTTACTTTTAAGGATCTTATGGGGGGCCTATATTTTTGAAAACGCCTGAGGCGTCAAGGAATCTTAAGACGTCCCTGCAAAGAGCCTTTCTTTTCACTGCATAAGGATTAATGTGTGCATACAAAGCAAAATTTACTCTACCTAGTTCTACCTAAGTTCTGATACAAAATATCTACTGCAGTGACTCAAAAGCAGCAAACGATTTTGAAATTTGCGTCGTTGCTGACCAACTGCAATATTTTGTTTAATATTGTTGTCTTTCACGCATATTGTTCTAAAACCAGTCAGAGCTTTATTACTTTAAACAGAAATGTTTAGCAGTTATCTCTGTGCATCAAAAAAAGAAGAAAAAGAGCCCTAATGGAGACTTTTAAGGCTCTTAAAGATTTAGACATCAAGAGGTTATACATTTATTGAACCAATTAGAAATTTTCTGAGACGAACACCACACATCACAGACCGTAGTACATCCGGTCGTCCGCTCTCAGTGAAAACACCAGCTCTCTTCAAAGCTGTCCGAGTAAGAACTCGTCGAAATCCTTGTCGTAAGAAGACTCTCCTTGGAACAGCTTGTCGAATAGAAAGCGAAAACTTTAGAACAGGGGTGGCCACCCTGCGGTTCGACTTGAATAATTTTGCGGCTCGCAAGATTCATCACAACTTTACAAAATATGATTATTTTGAGCAACATTTTTGTTTTTTATGCCGTGTTTTGTGTAAAAATATATATATACCATACCTGTTTCTATTTTATCACATTGCTTCGGTTTTTATACGTACTTAGAAGTGAGCAACATTGCATTGCAGCGAACCCAGCAGCATCCCGCTTAATTTCTGTAACTTAATCGCGCTGCTTATTGCTAGTGCTAGGCATATTTGATAATTGCGCTATTATTAATTTCTACGTTTTTATAAATGAGAAATAATGAAAACAACAATAATAATTCATTCCATTTCAAATGTTCACTCCAATAAAAGTTTGTAATGTGTGGATCTCAATCTAAAATAAAGATATTTATTTTTACATGCTGTCCGCGGGGTCATAATGTTTTATCGAAGTAGCCCACAAACTCATTTGGATTGGCCATCCCTCCCTTAGATCAAGAGATTATTGAAAAATAGTTGGCCATTTTCTCATAAAGGATTTTCAACGTTAGAGGTACCTCTTAAAGCAAATTCGATGTTGCGGTAGCACGCTCATAAGGGCCACAATCAAACCGACGGAAAAATTTGTGACACTAAAGAATATTTCAACCATTAGCAGGAAAATGTATATTCAAGGATTTCCCACAAGAAGGGTTAAAGTGTAGAATAGGAGAAATCCCCTGGCGAAGTCAATTTTTTGGCGACCAGAATCAGTCGTTTTATTATCTATATGTAGCGATAGATGTTTAGAGGACAATGAAGCGAAACCGAAGTAATGAAGAACCGAATTCTCATTCTGGCATCTCGATAAACATCGCCAAATCCAAGGAGTTCCCTATTTTACGCTTTAACCCAAATTTCATATATACAGGCATGAATATATTGGTGATTTTCTGGCTCCAATTTTTAGCAACCAGAATCATTCGCCAAACTGCCTATATATAGCGATAGGTGTTCCGAGAGTAGTGAGTGTTTTGAAGTTAAACAGAAGAAAAAATGCTTGCAGAGAGCTCACCATTCGGCTTCCGAAATATTTCGGAATCTATGAAGGCGTCTCATAGTTTAATTTTTTCTCAGAAAGGAGTGTTTGAAAAGCTTATCAAGACACTGTCATCGAACCAATACGGAAGCCCCTGAAAGTAAACCTATTCAACGGAAACAATTGGACTTAACAAAACAAAAATCTTCTTCTGCTCATATGGTGAAGACGATCCAGTAGTGGTTGAAAGAGGACTTGATACGACACAAAGATTTGCCTTTCAGCCTTCGGAATATAAATTCATCGAATTTTAAATTACAGTCAGTATTGGAAACAAAAGTGTGCCATAAATGGCATTCCAATTTTAGAACAGTATTAAACATTCTTTATAGAAATCAGCGATGGAAACTCTCATGAAGGTGGTACATAACTCGATAGTGGGTTGCACGGGGCATAGAGCAAGGCTATCTTGAAGACATCAGGCTGTGACAGCCATTATATGACGTCACGAAAGGAGGGAAGACTTTTCTAAGCGCACTCGCTTTGTGAGGAATATAAAGCTCAGGACATTTATTTCTTTTCAGGTCATAGACTAATATTTCCACATTTTATTGATTTTTTTAATTCTCACTTGGAATATTTTCCGATGAAAGTTATGTATTAAAACGCTAGAATGATGTCTAATATTTTCCCGGAAAGGACAAATATCACTCGTGAAAGGCTCATAACAGTAGAAGAAAAATCTAAGGAAAAAAAACTGACTCAATGTAAAATAATTTCTACCAGATAAAATAAAAAAAACTTTACTTGCAAAGAAAATAATTTCAATCAAATAAAACATAAAAAGAAACATTTACTTGTAAAGAAAATATGAAAAGTAAAAAACCATTAGAGGCATATTATGAAAAAATGCATGCAAAAATATATAGAAATGACAAACAGTTTTAGACACCACAGTAAGTATAAAGCAAAAATAGAGATTCTGGATTATATGTTAAAAATATATATTAATTAAAATAATTCATTCATTCCCAATACTCAAAAATAAAATAATTTCAAGCAAACAAAATATAAAAAGAAACATTTACTTGTAAAGAAAATATGAAAAGTAAACCATTAGAAGCATATTATAAAAAAATGCATGCAAAAATATATACAAATATAGAAATAACAAACAGTTTTAGACACCACAGTAAGTATAAAGCAAAAATAGAGATTCTGGATTATATGTTAAAAATATATATTAATTAAAATAATTCATTCATTCAATATTCAAAAATATAAATAATTTCAATGAATTAAAATATAAAAAAGAAACATTTACTTGCAAAGAAAATATGAAAAGTAAAGCATTAGAGGCATATTATTATATAAAAAACTGTATGCAAAAATATATACAAATAATCATCAAAAATATCAAATGAGTATATACAAAGACATCATAGTAATTATATAGCAAATATAGATTTTAGATTATACACTAAAAAATATATATACACTAGTAAATACACTTACCTATAAATCTTGGGAAAAAAACCTTTTCATGGAATATATCATTAATGAGGCAACATACTGATAAGGTTCAAATTTGGAATCTTTTGCAATTGTGATGACATTATTTAAACTATTAATTACATTATTTTTATGCATTAAAATTAAATATATGCTACGGTAAAAACAACTAAAAATCAAACAAAAGTTTCGAAATTAAAAAAAATAACATTTTACATACTTTGAATGCTAAAATCTTTATGAAAATAATTTAAACAAATAACGTAAATAAATGGAATTTTTCTTCAAATAATGTAAACAATTAAACATGTTCATAAAATGTATAAAGTATAAAAAAAATTAATTACTAGGATATGCATGCACAATGAATAATATTCGAATCGAGAGATAATTGAAGATTTAAATAAAGCAGAAAAATATAAAATAATTTAATTGGACTTAAATTTCTTTATTTTTCGGTTATCCTTGACAGTTAAAATTTCTTCACTGCGCTTTTTTGAATAATTATTTAAACATATATTCCCGAATGTAATGAATATTTTTTTAAAATATAAAAATGCAGGTATGTTACAATTCACACAAGGTGAATGAAACGAATGCAAGACATTCCACAACTCGTGTAGTTCCAGATATGCTTGTGTTATGCTTGTAAAGCAAGATAACTGGCAATCAACTTTAAGAAACTTTGATTCAAATGTTTTCGATATTAGCAAATTAAAAATGAAATATTGCGTTGAAATGACTTTCATAACAATATCTGTGGGCATTTTTAAACCTCCTCTATCCAGAAGTCTCAAATATTTTGTCTCTTCGACAGTTTCTGAGTCGAAATTAATCTGTTTGTCTAAAACAAATGTATATTTGCAATCGGAGCATTCAAATTTTATATTGTGCACGCAATAACCCGCTATGTACATTAAAACTTGATACTCCTCTATTGAAATATCATCTGATTTATTTGTAGTGTTTAATATTTCTTTGAAATCCTTAATATCTACTTTAACATTAAATATCTCACCTGAATGATTAGAAATTAAATTTTTTAGTGAAATAGTACCATATTTATCCGAGTGCAAAGTTAACACACTTTTAATGCGCAACTTCTTTTCAGCTTGCAAAATTTCTTGCACAGTAACATGATAATTTGATCCGGACATTTGTCTGTATTGCCCAAATCTAGCTTCTAAATTATCAGTTTGGAACTTTCCAGTTAAAACATATTTGAAATTCTGCTCCATCAAAAGATACTTTATTAGTTCTGGAATGGTATTTACTGTATGTCTCAAAGCAAAAAATGTTTCCTCGCTGAAACAACCTTCTCGTTTATTTTGTTTTAAATTTTTCCAGCAGTCCAGCCACTGAACAAATTTTGAAAAAAAAGTGAATCTATCATCATCTATTGACGAAAAAGGAACACTGTTTTTCAATCTAAGATTTTGACCCTTAGTTGGATTTTTAATATTCATTATTTGCCAGAAATATAAAATATGTTTGATGAATATTGCAGTGTCCCTAAACATTTCTGGGTAGCCTAATTTATCTTGTAATATATTAAGTGCAGTCACATTGCTTTCTTCAAAAACTTTTAAAACTAATTTAACATTTTGTTTTTCAAAATTTGTTGGTTTCAAAGCTTTTAAACATAATTTAGGAGCTAATTTAACAATATTGTTCATTTCTTCGTTATAAATTTTAAATAATGATGAAAAAGATGCTTTTCGGATTTGAGAAAATTCTGAAGGATCAGGATACATTAAAGAAGAATCAGCATCTTTCTGATTCAACCAATTATTTCGTATAGATTTGATAAGATGTACTGAATCAAAAATAAGATGCAATTTTTTTGTATTATTAGCTGGATTCTGAATAACACTCTTTATGGTACCATTACACAATTTAGAAAAACAATTTCTATTTACTCTGTTATTATCACTTATAATACAAACAACTGAAAAACCTACCTTTTCCATTAGTGACAAAACTTCTAAAGTCATAGAATGCAAATCTTCAGCATTCATGTTCTTTACAGGGTTCAATGATACTATTTCTTTATTTTTACTCAATAAAGAAGAGTATAAAAAACATTGAATTGTAGTAGCTGCATCTCCTTTCTCTGTAAGTCCTACAATTTTATTACACTTATATGTAATCGCTGATTTGATGAAAATTCATCAATTTGTAATATTACGTGTTTCTCGTGGTCTTTGAGTTCTTTACATCTACCTCGTAGATAATTTTCATTCGCCAAAGTTGACAAACCTGGAGTAACATTTAATCAGATGCAACTCTCTGTAACTGTCTCAAACTTGGAAGAATTATATTCCCCTTATCCCTTACATAGGAATAGCATGCAGTAGATTTAATGTACATGCAGAAAGAAAAAACCATTAAATTACTGCTATACTTACGGCCATGTTTATTTGTATTTAATAATTTCATTTGCTCTAAAATAAAATTTGCCGCCTCAAAATTTCAGCATTACAATTTTCAATGTACTTCTCCCATGATTGAATAGCCATAACATGATCAGGAATAGAATTAATAGAACAGATTTCCTCAAAGACATTTACTGTATTAAGAATATTTAGCAATTCACTGAAATATGTTAATCTAGGAGGATTATTAAGAATTTTTCCAATAGAAGGTATATTTAATTGACGATTATTATTAAATATAACTATAGGGAGATCTGTATTTATTTTCAGGGATTTTAAAATAGAAGGACAATTTTCACAATTAATAAAAAGAAATGTTATGCAACTTTCACAATCATGTTTTAGAACATTATTTTTAGATAAGAAATCAGATAACAGATTTTCTTTTAAATATTCAAAACTGATAATTTCGTCTTTCTTAATAAAATTAGTCAACAGTTGTTCGTCTAATTGTTTCATTTTTTCCTTTCGTTGAATTGTCACTGAGCGTTCTTTAATTGTTTCATTCAAATAGGATGGACAACCAGGGAAAATGCAAGGATATGCATTATCTGATAATTTTGGATACACTCTAGGTATTTTAATAACAGTACCCGTCTTGTCTGTAATTTTATCTTTTCTTAGAATGAAAGATTCAGGGAAATGTTTAATGCACACTGCACTATTGTTAGTGTTTTTAAAATCCCTTGGAATTTTCTTTTTCCAAGTTTGTAACAACTGTTCATCTTTTGGGAAACGAAACACTGAAACGTAGGGCTGCCCTAGTTTATTAGAGGTATAATTTGGTACACAACAATAACGAGGCATTTTTTATAAAATGTGTCCAGCTTTAGGTAAAGTTATGAAAAAAGTTTTAAGATAACTAAGATTTGACAGAATAAAAAAATATAACATTAAACTCTAACTTCATAAAACAAAATATCTTAATTTACAAATAATTAAGGATGTTGGCACATAAGCATCAATTTATGATACCATGTCCTCACGAAGAAAAGAACAAATTCAATAATAACACAACAGTAAAGTTACACAATAATATAAATAGCATACCTTTCTTTATGGTATATAAAGGAGTAATCCTGAACTTCCTGAAAAAACAGTAAAGTTATCCTGAAAAAACACACTTCGGAACAGATACTAACTTTATCACCATACAAGATGGAAGCGTTATTAGTAATCGTGGGTCCCGCCAAAACAAAATATCATTCCCTCCTTTCGTCACGTGACTAGAACTAGCTCTCTGACTGGCGAAGCCTTCTTATTTAGAAAGCCTTGCTCTAACGCAGCAAAAGCGTCAGCATTTGCTACTTCCGTTGTTATTGTCCTCGTCTTCATCCGTTTCATCGACTACAGGGTCGGATTCTTCTTGCACGGAAGTCCCTATCTCATCATTATTTAGCATTTGAAATCCACAATCTTCTGCATCGCATGCTATCCAGGTTTCTACATTAACAAAACTCAACAGAAGAGCAAATATACACCCTCTCACATTGAAACAAACTGACGTAATATTCCGCGCAGATGTTTACCAAATCATGCAACTGAAATTCCTCAAATATCTCTCACCCTGGGTTTTCCCGTCACTTTTGGCCTCACAGGAAACAAATGTTGAGCATTCCACTGTTCGAAAACGGATCCGGACTTTAGTTCGAATATTTGACGCTCTGGATAATAAACGTTCGAATAAACGATGTTGTACTGTAATGTTTCTAGAGGGTATAACCCAAATAAATCCACAATTCACAAAATCAAAAAAAAAAAAAAAATACTGAAGATTTTTAAAATTGCTATGAAAAACACATCATACCAATTACTTAAGCAATACCGAAATTTAAGCAACAAATATTGTTACGGTTATGGGCTTCGCATAAGTAGTCTGGAGTGCCACGGGCTCGAGTCCTGGTGCCATTGAAAACCCACCGTGTCGAGGGATCCAGTGCACGTCTCCTCCTTCTGTTAGTGGGATAGTTAGGAGAGTGTCACCCTCGTCACCTGACTTTGGTTCAAAATGACGAAATCCACCAGGAATAGCTTCCGTGTTGTTTTTTAGTGCGACGTTTTTTCATCTCTCACTCACTTCACATATGCAGTACACAAATTTAAACTTTCTCAATTGTTATTAAGTTGAAGAAAAATGTATGAGTATGATAACGAATCGTTGTTTTGAAAAGTATTTTTATATTTTCATTCTCTACAATGTTTTCGTTGAGACAACTATCCACGTAAAGGAAGGAAATTACTTTGTACATGTCTATGAGGAACTGTTTAAATTGTATTGTAAATTGAGTCTGGGTTTCACAAAGGACAAGAAAGAAGAATAATGGATTCTGGCGATCTTTTAAAAGTCCTTAAGATTTAAAAAAGTTTTTTTTTCTAAAAATTAATTCGTTTTCACAGTTTTTGCTTTGCACGATGTTGAAGTTGAGATATAGTGTGATATCAGCTTTAATATTATTCTTTTAGCATGATCATGGCTAAAAATTCCGAGTTTCGTTACAAACAGTGAGCAAACAATTTAGATTTTTGGATTTCAGATTTAAAAAAAAAACGTATTAAGTCGAAATAATTATATATATATTGTTTCTATATTTAAATAATAGGAAATGATGCTAGATTGTTGCAATTGAAGTAGATGGAACTAAAATTCTCATCAAAACATTGGTTAATAATTCCAATGGAAGATTTCTTTGTAATTAGTTTATTTTATTAATACAATAAATAAATAAATAAATAAAAGGTTAGCAATGTTTCTGAATTCTTAGAGGGAATTATATCTAGTGATATAAAAATGGTGAGTTATGATAAACTCTTTACTGTTTTTATGGTCACATCAAATCTCTCTCTTTCATTTAAAATAATAAAACTGTAAATATCTTTAAGAAACCATATATTACTATAGTAATATATAGTATAATCATATATAGTAATTTTTACTCATTAGGGATATAAAAATTACTTTTTAAAAGTCAAATTATGAGGAATTATTTGTCATATTGATTCATCTTTGTATTTCTTTATTGTTTATTTAAATATTTTAAATGGAGTTATAAAAATTAAATAAACACATTTCTTGCTTAGTTTTTTGCATTTTTTTTCTTAATTTCATTTGTTTATCATTTATTTCTTATTGCTTTAATAAATATTAATTTTTAATATAATACGGAACAGTCCATGCAAAAAAAGGCGGGGGGTGGAGAACAATGCAGTACTAACTATCTTCCCAAAATCGTTAACTAAAAAGCAAATAATAAAAATTTAATAAAATATTCCGAATATTCTCACGCTGATTACGGAGCCATTACCATATTAAAGCAAAAAATAAATCATTATTCATTGTATTACTCTGTAAAGAAATACAATAATGAAAAATTGTAAACATTCTCAATGAGCATATAAAAAAATACTGCATAACCTGTTGCAATCTCGGGGAGTGCCAATAAATTGAGCTTATTAATAAGTTCAATTCGAACGCACCCCCACAGAATTATAAAAAAAAGGGAGAGAGGGAAAGAGGACCGTAAATAAATGAATGTATTATCCTCATCAAAAACGGCACGCTTGTTAAATTGCCACGGAATTCTGCTACCCCCATAATAATAATAAAAAAGAACTCTATCACAGATCCCTTTATATTACACATTCCACACACGATGGCGGCATCTCTTCATCTTTCAAAAAAAAAAGAAATCGAAATAAAAAAAATCGCAAGTGGAAGAGCGAATGATAAAAAAGAGAAAAAGAGCAGGAGAAAAATAAAAGGTGGATTCATTTAAGTTCTCTCTCTCTCTCCAACACCCGTCACCCTCCGAGTGAAATGGATGTTCCTAGTTGGGGAGATGTTCAGCATTTGGGGCGGATGACAGAGCAAAAGAGATCAGAGCATGCGATCTATGATTGAATGACACGGTTGGCATGTTTATCACCCATTTGGCGAAAGTGATTCTCATTATTTTTATTTTTGTTCGATGTTTACGTATTATTAATTTCGGCCTCAAACGTTTCAAATGGATCCAATGAGGTAGACTTTTTCTGTTTACAATTTGTCCGAATGGGAATTGTTAAATAATGCACATACATACATACTTTGCTGTGTGCTTATTGTCAATTATTTGAAGTAACATCAATTTAAAAGTGAATAAGGATAAAAAATGTCCTAAAGTTGATTTTTTTCTAAAATTTTCGCATTTGTTTTAGTGTTCTTAATTTTATCATGAAGTCAAAATTAAGAACAGATATTAATATCTGTAATTAAATCATACAATGAAATAAAAGTAAGATATAATCAGAGGAGTAACGTACACACACACACCCGCAACGTGGGGGGGGGGGCAAAGCCTGACTGCCGCCAAGTACCTACTCTTTGTAGTACCCAACTTGAGGGGCCCAAATGTTCTCCGTTACGCCACTGGATATAATTACATTAATTACACTACGGGAGAATGTTTGAGCCTCGATAGATTTATCGTAGAGTGGACCTCTCTATACAGCGGGTCTTCAATGACAATTGTGATCTTTTTTTCCAAGCGATACCCTCGTTACTGGCCAAAGCTGTCTCAGTCACCATCTTTATCTATTCGATGCTAGATTCTTCCATTGGTTAACATAGTGATCTTCTGTGAGGAAATAATTACAAAAATAAATAAGACATAACAGCATGTTATTATAAATTGTGCACAATATTTAACTAGTACCATATAGTACCTTCAGATGTTATAGGACCACAAGTTACGGGGACGAACTCGTGGCCGACATGCCTTGAGTTTGAATCCTTGAGCCACCGAGGACCCATAGTGTAGAAGAGCTGATGCACGTTAAATCTATCAGCCTCGAATTCCTCTCGTTGGTGTGGTGCGGAAATTCGGAGAGGAGGTTGACATCTCAGGTGTCGCTCTCGTCACTTGACCGAGGTTCAAAATTATGAGGTCTGTCACTAGTGCCGGATTATTCATTAGGCAGAGTAGGTGATTATCTATGGGCCTCATGCTCTTTAGGGGCCCCAAAAATTGAGAATATCCAAATATTTAGTTTTTTTTTTTATTGTGAGAGTTAGTTTTCTAATACAGATTCTAATAAATAATTATTGTTAAGTTATATTTTTTTTTAATTTGATTTTTTATTTGGAAAAGGAAATCTATTCCTAAAGTGTTGTCTAATAAATTATTAGGCTACAGGACCCCGAGAATTCGATTGCCTAGCGGTCTCCATGTCGTTTAATCCAACACTGTCCTTCACCAATAGTCCCCGTGCAGCTTTATAGAGCGACGTTAATATAACTATTTCTCTTCGTATTCCCACTTTAATAAATAATGATTATTTTCATTAGAAATACAGTTTTTAATAGAACCAGAAATGAATTTCCCAAGCCGATTTCTTCATGCAAAATGCTACAAATTTCCTGAAAATTTTAAAGAGGATCTGAGTTAAAAACATTAAATTTTGAGGAGGTAATGAATATGTTCAGTTTTATAATTCATATTTCTAAATAACAATCATTACAATTACGTATACTTTAATTACATGTTTTACAGAACAAAAACTGCACCTCTAATGGATGCATGCAATTAAATAATATGATAAAGTACGATAAAATATTTCATATAAATTTATTATAATGTTGTGTATAAAATCATTGCAGTATATATATATATATTATTGCAATTTATATTACTGCAATAATTGAAAAATTGGGCTTAGATTAGGCTTCCTATGAATGGAAGGTTATTACAGTAATAATAATTCTTATAAATATCAAACTTGTGCCAGAAAATCTGATAAAATATAAATGCTTAAACCACACACATACACACAAAATTCCAATGACATATCATAGTGCACTTAAAAGCTTGTATTTCGTTCCGTGTTGTATATATCCCTTGGATTTGAAACGTGCTCTTAAAAGCGTGAGCGTGTTGGAAAATTATTTATTTCATTTTAATGCTGGTCTCAAACCATTATGACAGTGGCTGGTAAACGTTTTTAGAAGTTGGGGGGAGGGGGGAAAGAAAATTATTGCCAGAATAATTTATTTTGGAACAAAATGAAGATTTAAAAAAAAAATAGTTTGAAAATTCTTTAATGTTAATTCGATAAATGTGAGAGGGTATTTTTTTTATATTATTAAAAAAAAAATTTCAATAAATTGAGAATTTTTTTTTTAGTTAAATAAATATAAAAGCAAATAAATTAATTTTAATAATTTTATATATATATATATTTGTTGGAGAGAAGACTCCACTTTTTGCGCATTCAAAAAACTTTTAACCAATTTCTGTATAAATTTGAATTAATTGGCTTACATACATAAATTATATTTAAATTCCTTTGAAAATTTTTAGCACATACGAAAAATTAGAATACCCATAAAAAAATTTTTTTTGAACAAAATTTAAGTAAAAAAGTTTTTAAAATTTGCGATGGGCTTGATAGAATCTAGACAAGTCAGATTCGGCCCGTCGGCCTTAGTTTGAACATCACTGTTCTAGAATGTTATGTTATGCATATGAGAGTTTTTCCAATTTTAGTGATGTGTTGAAGCGAAACCATTTTGTAGAAGTGCCATGTTGCACTTGAGGGTTATTTCTACGAAAAAAAAAAAAAAAGACTGAATAAATTATAAATATCTACTATAAAATAATATTTTTGTATTTCTAATGGGCTGCGGATTAGTGGTTTACCATTGCAGACCTAGTACATTTCTCGGGAGCTGGAATCTCTTTTTAGAGCGGCACCCTATAGGCGGATACCAATCGCCGCAGGTAATTTTGACGCCAAGTTTCCTTCACAGATGGAGGCCCCTGAGCTCTGATGATGCGAACTTGTGCTAGGATTTAATTTTGCCAAGAGCACCCAAGCCAAACAGACACTCTAGGGAACTTTTATATGCCGTATAATCATACGACATGGCCGCTGTCGATTTTCTGCATCATGAAAATCCACCGACATGGGTGAGGACGAACCCGCAATCTTGGGTGCAGAAGGCCAGTGACAAACCAACCACGCCACCCAGCCAGCATAAGATAAAATATTACGTCTGTAATTAGTTGAACATGTATGACAGCACACACACATTATATTCTCAGATAATATCATGGTTATATATCTGAATACAAATGTGGCTCACAACGGGGGCGGCTCTAGGGCCGGACCTCTGTCCGAGGCTGCAAATTTTAGGGGTGGCATTTGGACCAAATTTTAAAAATACTTTTTTTGTTATGGAAAATTTGGAAGAAGTTAAGGAAGAAATTAAATTACACTATCCAGGGGGAAATATTCAGAACGAGATAATTTCTCTTTTATATGAGAATATTAAATTATATATTGTTCATAAAACTAAACAAGCTAAATATTATTCGATAATTTTAGATTGCGCCCTTGATGCCAGCAAGATAGAACAAATGACATTTATGGTAAGGTATACATGTATAGAGAAATCTAATTCTAACGAAGTTATCGTTAAAACTCTCTATAATGCGAGTTTTTTTTGTTTTTTTTTAAGTGAAAACTTTTTTAGCGGCGTTGGGCACTTTTTGGTAAGGGAAAATCTTATGGGTTCGCGTCACCGACATGCTCTGACTGGCGCATGCGCAGTGTGCTGTTCGCTTTAGACACTTTTTGGATGGGTGAAATGAAATCTCGTGCGTTCTCGTCACCGGCATGCTTATAGCAGTTTTTCTGTAGCTATACAGCTGACGTATAGTGCTGTGTATATCTAATAAGTGAAATTGAATGGATTTAGCGAAAAGGTCAATGTGTATATACTGTGCATTTTTAAAATAGTGTTTTTGTTTGATTATTATTTGAATCGTTTAATTGAAGAATCGTTGTGCAGTACAATAGTGTAAGTACTAAATAAATATACTAATATTTTTAAGATAAAAAATAAATAACAGAAATTATTTTAAATACTCGCATTTATTTTGGCGTTTGAAATTTAAAATTATTTTAAATCTTCGTATTTATTCGGGCGTTTGAAAATGTTGTATTATTTATCCTCTAATATTTAACCTCTGCAACGCGGATTAGTATTTCACAGTGGCTTAGACGTTTTCTTACTACCGTGGTAAAACAGACATCTAGTTGTTCAATCATAATTTTATCGTGGATTTTGAAATTAAAAATTTTATAAAATCTAATAGTAATTCAAGATTAATATGTTGAAGTTTAAAATATGGTTAAAAATGCAAAATTATAGTTTATTACCTTATATCATAAAAATCTTTAGTTTGAAATAATGAAAACGGCTCCGACTTTAATTCCATTAAATATTTTATTTTATTTAAAAATTTAATATTTCGAAATCATTATTTATTAATTTAAATTGTCAAAAATAAAATATATCCTCTTCTATTTTTTGCAAAATGATTATCTATAATTTTATATCATTCGATTTTATTATTAGAAATTTACGAAAAAATATTATCAGGGAATTAGGGTTATATTTTAAATATCCGTTTTTCATATTTGCTTAGATCCTTAACATTTTCCCCTAATTTCTGCTTGGCAATGACTATTCACAAATCACAGAGACATCTTAGACATGATATTGTCCACGAATACGATCACAAACATCCTAGAGAATTAGTTTACGTAGCTTTAACAAGAGTAATGAGGTTCAAGGTTTATTTTTGGTTACTCAAGAAAATATTAGCAGCAGCTGGATTGGTAGAACAGGAACACCTCTAAATGCTTCAGAAACAGATAAACATCATAAAAGATCAACAAGTCATCGAGAGGATCTAACGTTAGGTTACAAAACAATACACTACAAATGGTCACCAAAACTTTTCTATAATTTATCTTCAACAAGAAAGGATTATCGATATTTTCATTCAATTATCAAAGTTTGCATGCGCATGCAGCTGACCTAAAAATCTGCTTTTGTCAGAAATACGTATGAAAAACGAAGAACCACTTGATATTCCGAATTTCAACTTTGTTGTAAGTTATGAAAGACCCGAAGTTCCAGCACAGGCATAGCTATTTATCACAATACACAAGATACGTCACACTTCATTACTTCACATATGGACATACATACTAAATTCACTGGAAGCATTGGTGTTAATGTTTCTGATATAGGCGAAATATGCGTTGCTCGTTGCGATTCAGAGAATGGGCAATACATATTAATGGTTGCCGTTTATACTTCGTCTGGAAAATCTATGAGACAAATACAACAATTTTGGTTCGAAAATTTGATGATTTATATACAAAAAGGGTTCTGAAATACTCGAAAAAAATATTTGGCCAAAAATATGGTAATGTACCGATGTTTTTAAGTGGAGACTACTTGTACAATATTAACTTTGCAGATGATAAAAATCTACCACTAATTGAATTTCTAAATGAAACACTTAATTTAAATATGTCTATTAATCTAAAATTTAGTGCTACAAAATATAAAACGACAATCGATGCGGTTTTTACGCGATAGATAAATTTGAATCAAAAATTTTCCTTTCTTACTTTAGTTACCATAAGCCTATTGTATCTTTTTTAGAATAAAATGAAATAATTGAAAGTAAAGTCTAAGTATATTGTTGAAATTAATAATGACAATGATGCAAACAATTACACTAATGTTAAAAATCAAGTACATTGAAATTTAAGTAAATGCAAATACTATCCAAAAATAATGATTGTATATTAATTGTTATTTCAATTGAATTGTATTTATATTTTGTCATGATCTTGTACAGCCCGTAATATATTTGAATAATAAAAAAAACCATATAAACATATGCATTTAGTTGTTGCTCGGAGTGTCAATAGATGTGAAAACCAGATTGATGTTGATAATTTTAATTCAAACATTATGAAATTTCATATTTTAATACTAATAGTTCTAAGTTTTAACTTCTGTCGGCAATCTCTATATAACTGCCAATTTTTTTTTTTGTTTCTTCCAGTTGAAAGATTAACTGGAAGAGAACTTTCAAATTTAATAGTTGAGAAACTTAAAAAAAAATTAGGGCTAAATTTGCTAGATATGCGGGGACAGGCCTACAATAACGGAGTGAATATGAAAGGCAAGAAATCAGGGGCCCAATTTAAAATAAGAACGTTAAATCCTCGAACAATCTATGTGCCATGTAGTAGCCACTCTTTAAATTTGGTCGTTAATGACATGGCAAAAGCATCCTTAGAAGCCTGTACTTTTTTTTGATATAGTTCAAAAAAAAATTTTTTTTCATCAACTTTTCGTTAGGTTATATTATTAAAATGTATAAAGGCATAAAACTTTGAAGCCACTTAGTGTAAATAGCTGGGAAAGTTGAATAGAGGCTGTTAAACCTTAAGTTATCAATTGGGAGGTTTTTATGATGCTTAGTTTTTATAATAATGCTAAAATTGACAACCCTATAAGAGATGAGGCCACTGGATTATTAAATTCTACTTAACAATGCAAGTTCCTATGACCATCATTATTTGGTATAAAATCTTTAATTGCATTATAATCCAATAAGCAAGCTATTGCAAACAAAACATTACGATCTACCATCTACTATGGAACTCTCAAGAAATTCTAAAGATTTTTTTTAAGGATGTGACTTTTGATAAAATGCACTGTGATGCAAAAGAACTGGCCGTCGAGATCGATATCTCTGCTAACTTTGAGGTGACTCAGCCACGTCACAGAGTTCGACGGAAAAATGTGAATTTTAATTATGAAGCACAAGATGATAAGATGGAATATCCTAAATTAAAATTCAAGATAGAGTTTTATTTTTTTACATTGGACGAAGCAGTTAATGCCTTGGAATGCAGATTTAATTTAATGAGTACTGACAGTAATTGTTTTCAATTTTTGCACAATATATATGATTTAAGAGGTACCCTTAAAACTTTAATTAATTAAAAACTGTAAAAATTTAGAAATGATGTTGATTGACGGAGAATCATTGGATGTAAACGCGCTTGTTAGAGCAGATGAGATAATGTTAGTTTCAGATTTAGCTGGCAAAAAAAAAAAAGCCCAGTTGAAGTTTTAAAATTTGTTTCTGTTTTAGAATTTGCTCCAAATCTTGCTATTGCATTTATTTTACTTTCTTTGCTAATAAGTTTGGCAAGTGTAGATATTAGAGTTTTCAAAATTAAAATTAATAAAAAATTTCTTACAGTTCACAAATTCTAAATATAAATTAAATGGCTCAGCTACAATGGCAATTGAACATGAAATAGCTGAACAAATTGATCTGAAAGTTTTCAGGAAAAAAAGTCAGAAAAAAAAACAGTGGTAATTTTTTGTTTTAGTTTTTAATATATATATGTACTGTTAGCTCCCTTTTTTTTAGCAAAGAATATTCAAGTTTTATAGGTGTACATTTATGAACAATTTTTATCTTTTTTTAATAATAGTTTGTTTTTTATTCTTTGGGGAGAGGGGCGGCATTTTTCATTTCTGTCCGGGCGGCAAAATTGCTAGAGCCCTGCTCACAAATTCTATATGGCTAATCATATGTTTTCTGGCAGCCCATATTGCTGCATATTTCTGGTAACATTTTGTCTTCTCAATAGGAATTTATTTTATTTCAATCTGATTGTCAAATAGGATAGTACGATAATATTTTAATAACAAAGAAAATTTCTGAAGTTTAAGCCTTGTTTTTCTAATTAAAAAAAAATATTAAAATTTGCTAAATTTATTTGTGGTGGGTTTTTTTTCTTCTTCCTCTTTCGTTATCCCTTCCCTCTTGTTTCTTTTCCCATGAAATACACCTGAAATTGTTTAAATTCATTGATATGCAAAATGTTGAGAACTCATGAAGTAAATTTGGTTGAGACAATTTGTCAAACTTACAGTAATGTGTATTGCTTAAAAAATAATAAATTAAAAATTGTGTTTATAAATAATCTAGTGCAAACACTTTTTTAGATCTATATATTTTTGAAAATATACTCATGTATTTATTTGTACATTAGCAAGTTGAAAATTAAGAATTTCGCAAGTAATGAAAAATAATCAATTTTATAATAATACCAGGGGCGTAGCTACCACTGTATCAGCCCTATCAATGATACGAGACCCCAAGCTACAGGGGTTCTGGACGTGTGTAAGCAAAAATTCCTAAAAAATGTTATCAATAGTCTTTTTTAACAGTTTCCTTTTACTTTTATAAAATTGCCTATCACTGCCTTCAAACGATTAAATTTGTTCCCTGTGTACTCTACATCCCAGTTCCCCCAATTAGACATCTTTAAAAGCTGGTATCGTTTTAATCAAAATAATGAGAAGACAAGGAGTGGTATAGACTCGGAAAGGTTTCTAAAAAATTCCTATTCAAAGTGGCTTGTCAGAAAGATCGTTTGAAGTAAAATACAGATAACATTTAGAATGGGAAAAACCTATTTGAAATGTTATTTGCTTGTAAAATGACAGCATCCCTTGGTCTAGTGATTGGTTGACTGCACATAAAAGTCGCACTTTCAAGCTATAAGAAGGCTTGGCCCTTAGTCGAAAGTTTGTACAGAAATGGCCTAATGAAAGAGAATAATAGATTTTATTTATCTCGGTACTCTTTTATTTCTATAACATTCAAAAGACTGAATGTGCATTCATGGTCAGCAGGTATTCGAAAATTGTTTCTCCTTCCGAGAAAAAATACAATAAAGGCCAGAATACAATGTCACCCTCCCAGTTGCTAGTTAGTTGCCCCGTATAATAGTTACTTTGTGGTGCGCAATTCTTTGTCCAAAATCCGAAGCTTTCCATAAGCAGTCCTTCTAACAGCGGCACGATGTAAGAGATTTTAGAGTTTGTTTTATATATATTTCACTTTGTTAATTTCAATAATTACGTTGATTGTTTGCGTGGTGAACTGTCGAAAATATGGACGAAATTCGACCACAAACCGTAGTGGCGCTTTTAAATGTTACGTTAAGAAAAATTTAAAAAACATTACGAAGAAATTGCCAAATATTTCAATTTTTTTGCTTACAGTCAATAAGTCAGACTCATTTCGTTTGTAATGGTAAGAATTTTTTTTATTTCCTTATATTGTATAAAGAGTTCATAACACATTCGACTTAATTTTTTCTCTTTTGATTCGTTGAAAAAAAAAAAACACTGTGTAAAACCCTACGGAATATATACTACGTTTATATAGTTAAAAAAAGGAAGCCATGTAATATGAAATTAAGAACCCATTTTAAAAGTTGCATACATTTATCTCATGAATCTTAAATTTATTTAAGTTTCAGTAAATAATTAAAATCAAACACGGAACTCATACATATGGCCTCAACATAGGGCAATAAATTAATAATATTTTAAATAATTAATTATTCGCCACTATACTTGTATATAACGAACGCTATTTTCAATATAACGACCTATCCATACCAACTATGCTGAAACCTAATAAAGGTTCTCGCTCTATAAAAACATATTGAGAAGCTTAACTACCTTCGGAAATATATTACGGTTTTAAATTTTTTAATAATCAAACTAAACAGATATTCATGTTATAATTTTTTAAGTTTTAGTCTACGTTTTGATCAATATTTTAAAAACTTTACTAAATTTATACAACAGCGATGTCAGAATCGGAACTACAGGTGAATATCTGAATTTCGTTCCCATTTTTCTGCAGCAATCATCAATCTTATGCCGTAGAAGAGTAAATTAATCAAAAAGGAAAATGATTGTGTTATTTTAAAACTGTATATAAAAGGACAGGGATATAAAATAAGGTTGGCATATTTTTAAATTTTATTATTTAAAATCTTTTATATGTTACTAGCTGGTATACCCGTTCTTCGCACGGGTGAATTGAGACATTAAAAAATACAGATTGAATAAAGAAGTTTTTAATGAGTTAATTTTACGTGAATCGCAAATTAAACAAAAAAAAATCTTTTTGCATATCTCAGCTGAACAAAAAAATTATATTTGTTAAATTTTATGTTTATAGATCTAATAGCTGATAAAAAGAATTTTTTTTTATTTATAACGCCCCGTAACTCTTGTGGGTCGATTTTTGAAAACACCTTCCTAAGCTGATCTCTGCTCAGTAAAAGTAACGCATTGTTACAAATTTGGTGTAATGAGCGCTTAAAATAGTGTAAATAATTTATATCTGGATGTGTAACACGTTAATATTACTTCCCGTTGTATTTATTTTATGTTAAAATTGTAAGATTCGCAAAGAATGTCGTTCCTTACATAATAATGGCGATTCTATGGAAACGTAGTGAAATGTTAGCGATAGAACCAAATTAGCATCATTTTTGGCGACCCTATTGGCAACTTGGCGATTGCTTGAACGGGACAGAAGATGATATGCTATAGCACCACCTGGGGGGAAACTGCAACAAAGAGAATAGCACAAAAACCTTCTCCACAAAAAATACATATACGTGCCAATTTTCATAGTGATCGGTTGAACGGTGTGGGAGTGTGAAGCGATTTCATATATACAAATATCTATTTAAAGATTTATAGATCATAAGGGGAGGTAAAGGGCAACGACGAGTGGTGGAAATGATTGTGTAGTGTTTAAATGACTTTTTTAAAAAAAAATCAGCATTATACTATAGAAGACATTGCATTTTTACATTTGTTACATTTTTCTTAAACTACTTAGAGCTATTTTCATTTTTCTATAGTAACAGAAATTTTCATAGGAAGAATCTAAATAAATAAAATTTTTATTACTTGTACTTGTATTCAAATATTTTTATAAAGTCCGTACGGCAAATTGTAGAACAAAATTTTAGGCTACACAATATCCTATTAAAAACAAAGAAGTGATTTTTTTTTGTAGCCAATATAATGGACTAAATTCATGACGGTCACATGATAAATATAAACACGTGTTCTACATTGAATTCAAAACGGGCATTAAACTACAGCTCGTACTTTTTATTCTATTTGTAAAACTTAGGTAAAATTTCAAATTGCATAGTTGGGTAAAGATGCTCAAGAGTTATAAAAAGAAATTTCTGCAAAAAGATTTTAAAATTAAAGAAAAAAAAGTCTTGTTTTATACACATGTACTTTTAAATAAAGTGACGAATATTAATTTTTTTTAAAAAAAAGTTTCTGTAAAAAGCGTAATTTGGCAACAACGAAGTGCATGAACTGATTTGCTGAAAATAGATAATTGCATTTATCGTGACTATGACGTCACATGTGTTTTTGAACTTGATTGGTTAAAAACACGTGGTTTGAAATTATCATGTGATTATGACGTCACATGAATTTAGTCCATTGGGAAGTTTGCCCTCCTCCCTCCCCCCTCCATTTTAAATATGGTAATTAAGTTTTAAGATATTTGAAGTTTTCAGAGCTTATGCTTAAGTTTTGGTTTTATTTTAAAGCATTTTTCCCTTTTTATAAATTAAAATAATTAAAAATGCCTTTGACCACAATCACTTTCTTTCAGTCTGAAATGCTAACTTCAATTTCTACTAGGAAAATCATTTCTGTCTACGTTTTGAGTTTTTTGAGTACTCATGGTTATAGTAAACCAAGATTGATTTCAAATACCCCAATATTTGTTTTTGCACATAGTTTTTATAACTTAGAAGCTTTATACCTTGTTTTCATTAATTTTTTCCTGTTGAGAAAATGTCACTTCCAAAGCGTTCTCGGGTTGCTATGAGACACAGTGTTTAGAAGAAATATGGAATACCGCCGAAAAGGGTTATTTGAAATTGAATGATTATTGACTGATTACGAATGATTATTATACTATATAATGGAGTTCATAACATATCCGACTTTATTTTCACAACGTTACGTGAAACACTGTGTAAAACAACGCAAAATATATACTATATTTATACAGTAAAAAGTGTGTTACGTCCCATGTTCTTTTAATCCATGTAACATGAAATTAAGAACATGTTTTAAAAATTGCATACATTTATCAAGAATCTTAAATTTATAAAAAAAAACCAGTGACTGATTGGTAGCGTTTCGCGCTTCCACGCCACAGGTCCGTAGTTCAAATCCCGGGTTGGGCAAGGTCACCTCATACTTTCATATTTTCAGTGGGTCGAGAAATGAGTACCAAGCTTGCTTGGGAACTAAAAACCAGGGGTTTCACGTCAGACTGACCACCTGAGCGAAACATCTGCTCAAGCACCTCAGTGCCCAAGGTCATGAAAACTGAGATGGGCTCAGTGGACCTTGGCCGTCTTTGAGTTTTTGCGCCACTGAGATGAGTTTAGTTCTTAAATTTATAATTTCAGTAAATAATCAAAATAAAAAGAGGAATGCATACACACATATGACCTCAACATACAACAATAAATTAATTATACTTGAAATGAAAATAAATTATTCACGTCTCCTTGTATATAGCGCCTTTGTTAATGCCACGGTTAGTAAAAATCGCTATTTTTAATGCTATGATGAAGTCCAATAAAACTTTTCACCCTGTAATAACATTTCGAGATGATAAACTGCCTTCAGAAATACAATATAAATTCAACTTATTTATATATATATATAACCAGAGAAACTTTTTAAAATTTATATACTTGTTTTGTAATTTATCTAGTTTTCCGGATATTATAATAGAATGCCTGCAATTTTTTATCTTTTTGGTCACAACTGCACTAGCTGGAAGAAGTTTCTAAGCTAAAAATTATTAAAAATTAGCTTAGACTTTTGCAAGACGAGACGCAATACTGCCATTAGAAATAGATAAACTTGAAAAACTGAATTCCTCCTCTGCTTATGGATAATATTATAAATACGTTTGCAAGTGGGGGAGTGAAAAAAAAAGTACATTCATTCTAAGTCATTCTTACTCTATTCTAAATAATTCTTAATTTCTGATAATTCTTAAGTAATAAAATGTTTGGATACGTATGTCTAAGCACTTTCAAATGTTTTATTTATGCAGTGCTTATTGTTTATTTTCAAAAAAAAAGGACCCCCAATTAAATTTATTGCTGGACCCATTAGGAACTAGTGAATAATACATAATAGTAAAAAAAACTGAATTCTTCGCACTTAGCTGCTGTGATCCCTACCAGCTTGCATGTCATCTTTTACGTTTGGCTATGACTGAAGATTGAGAAGTCCGTCCCCAACAGCTCTAATGGGCAACGTTAATTTAAACTTATTTTGCGATAAAAAATTGAAATTAAAAAATATTAAATCATATCCAATGTCACTCCTTTAAGTAATTATTTTTATTTCATTTTCATTATTTTAAAAAAAGAAATTTAATAAATGTAAATAAGATAAATAATGTATGAGAGATACATTTTCAGGTTATCTAAAAAGACTTTCCGATAAGTCGCATGTAATCTATGCGCTGCTTGATCCAAACAACTCTGTCTAAATTATGTAAAGGTAATAAATAGATGATACTGAGGTACCTCGGGTTTTTTTATTCCCTTTCGCTTCTGAAATCATTCAGCAAGAAATCAGATAAATCGTTTTTTGATTGAATTTGAAACATGTTTTTCATCAGTAAGTAATTTTCTTCCCACTATTTTTTACTTATATTAAAGTGAACTTTGTCTATTAGACTCAATTTTCTCACAAAAAGAATGTTACTGCAGGGAAAATAATACACGTAGTGTGTTTCAATCTTTCTACTCCCTTGTATACTTAGGAATTTACATTGAATCGCAAGAATCCAGAGAAATCCAGAAGTTGCTCAGTTTTTCGCAGTGGCTATTAGCCATTCATGAAGCCCTTGGTTCTCTTGCATCTCTTCCAAATGGAAAATAGATTTGGTTACTGTCTGATAGTAGAAGTGCAATACAGCACTTGTCCAACTGGCAAAGTATGAGAGATAATGTTGGAGTGTCAATACTCAACAAGTTAAAACGACGTTCCACATCGCATCAGATTCATCTGCAGTGGATTCCTTCCCACGTAGATCTAGAGGGAAATGAGATTGCTGGCACTTTGGCCAAGGCTGGCGCTTTCGAAGCCCCAGAGCCGTCAGCACCTCTCACCTTTTCGGAGATTTTCTCAAAAATTAAACACCAGAATAAGACCGCTTGGATTGTCACCCCAGAATATCCATGGAAATTTTAAGAATAGCTTCTCTACCATTGGTTAATTGGTTGTTTACTAATGTCGCACTCACAAAAAACTCGAAGGCTATTTGACAACGGATCTCGTCATTTTGAGTCACCTTCAAGGGACGAGAATTACATTTGAGGCCTACATCTCCAATCTTCCATCCCGCATCAACGTATCCCCAAAAGCCCTCGTGTAGCTTAACAGTGGGACGTTAATATTCCATCACTCACTCACCCACATCAACGTAGAAAACGGCGAGCTTAAGCAAATTTAACGTTAATCAGACCCTCTATACGGCAGGTTTTTAATTTTTTATCATGGGAAATTCAATGAAAACTTATAGGTACAAGGTTATCGTATGAAGCATTTAAAAAATTATTACTTTTAAAACATTAAAAAATACGTCCCCGAAATCGTTTCAAAAATCTGTGTGAATACTTTCTACAAATATATTTTAACATAAAAAGGACTAATTATAAAATTTTTAATATTTTTTCTTCGCTTCAAAAAATAAGTTCCGCTTTTTTTAAATACTTTTCATAGATAAGTTACTATAAATAGTTGGTTTCCCATCCTTTGTTTTCTTTGTTATCCCTCCAAGTAGCTCAGAATGAGGACCCGGAGAAATCAAGTCTACTTAGAAATTTTTTTTTTTTATGATACTCTGTGCTACATTCGAGGCAAATAATTTTTTTGGATTGAGAAATTTTCTACGAAACATATAAATTCGTTCTTCAGGTTTTAAGAACAAAAGATCCAGGATTTCACATATGTCAATTTTTTAAAGAAAGTTCTGCTTTTTGAGAAGACCAGTAAGAATGTGTGATTTTGTTTTTTAAATCCTTCAAAATATTTTCAAAACTATACATTGAATTACGCAAAAATGAAGTTTTTGGGTGTTTGGTACAATTTAAAAAGAAAAATCTCTATCAAATGTAGCTGATAATACTAAATAAACTGTTCCTTGTTCTCCCCTTCTTTCCTTGCAGCAAAGTTGTTAAAAGTTTGGGCGTCTGGTAGTGCTTGAAATGTAATGGAATGAGCTACCTTAAATTCCATCCCGATAATATGCCAATAACCTCTTATATTTGTTGTTGTTTCTGATGCCACTCGATCAATGGCGTCAGATCGAGACCCACGAAATTCATCGTTACAAGAAGCTAGTTTTACGTATGTCGTTATCCGCAACTTTGAGCACCTTGCAGGTGACAGCCCGTGTTGGCTGGGTTTCACCCCAATTTTGAGGGGGAGGGGATTTTCTCCTCTTCTACCAGCCTTCCAAAAGGACTTGCGGCTCGACGAATATTTAGTGTCCCATGCGGCACAGGCATTATAAATTTACAAATACCCATGCCTTCTCCGGAATTCGAACCCAGGCCGTACGGCATAGAAGGCAGCGTTACAAGACACCCTACCGTCTGGAGGGGGGGGGGGGGCTCTTATATTTATAGGGGTATATAAACGAGATAAAAAAATTGTTTTTGAAAATCTTTCCCATAAGACTTTTAAGCACATTTTTCGATTAGAAGGAGTGAGTTTTTTAGAAATGATGGGCTAGGAAATTAAATTAAAATTTTTTCCCCAGTCTCTAAATATAAGGGAGCAAAATATTCTTCGGCAGTGTTTATGAAAATAACATATATAAAGGGTTTTTTTTTTCTTCTTCTTTTCTTGTCATGCCCCAATGCCTTCCATCATTAAAACGGTCTCTGTTTTGAATGGTCAAAAAAACATTAAAGTAATAGTAATAACGGTATTTTTTGGTTAGCCGACAACATTCTCTCCAAGCAAACACTTAAAGTGATGACACACCAAACATGCAGCGATAAATGCTATTCATTATTAGCTGCCATTTTTCCAGAACGCAACCTTTAATTTTTTTTTATGTAACTACCGTATTTACTCGAATCTAAGCCGCACCCCAAATTCTCAAAATGTTTTTGTGAAAAAAATGTTTTTATCGATTCTAAGCCACACCCCCAATTCTCCACACATTTTCGAGAAAAAATACAAAAAATTGTGTAAAAAGTCCATTAATATCCGATAATTTAGAGATTTTTTAAAAAAATTATTGAGAGAAATAATAAAAAGTTAATTATTAATTTATTTTTCAAGTATTAAAATTTTTCAAACACATATATGAATCTATAATCACTCTAACCAACAGTATCATGCTTTAAAAATGATTCGTCACTCACATTGTCACAACTGACTTCGGAATTGGTGCCGGCGTCACCATTTTCCGTGCCAACCAATGCATTTGCTAAGCAACATTTTTTAAAAAAATGCATTATAGAAGAATGTAAAAGAATTTTTTTAAAGACTGTTGAACATTTACAAGCAAAAACCCTGTCATATTACTTGCACCATCGACAAATATTATTTCATCCGTGTAAAAATTTCAGTAGCCGTTTTTTTTCTGCATATAAACTTGTCTCACTTTTCATACTTGCGTCATAGTGAACTCGTCTTGATATTATTACTGATATTTTTGATGTTTACGTGATTAAAAGAAAGTGTATAAAGAAAGATTTTCTTAATACGAGCAGATAACGTTGGGTAGGCCACACATTTGGATAGGCTAATACGTTTGGATAGGCCAAACTGGACGGTTACACTTTTCCTTTTAAAAGGGGAATTTCCCCATCCAACCAAAGTTTTTTTCCTTCGATTCTAAGCCGCATCCAATTTTCATTAGCATTAACAATGGAAAAATAATGCGGCTTTGATTCGAGTACATACGGAACGTATATATTATAAATGTAGAATTTATACACACATCAAGTTTATGTAAATAAAACCTTGAACTATATTTGTCAGTTTTTAGTATTTTGTTTTCACTGGAAGCCTATCATTCGTTTTAGTTCATAAAATTTTTTACTCTAAAAGTGGAAATCTATAAAAATAGGCAAAAATTATTGAAGGAACTTATCGACGCAATTTTTTGTCCTCCCAATTGACCCAAAAGATTCAGATATCAATCCAGATGACGAAATTGAAGAATTGTCAGTTGAAAGTAGAAGTGATGATTATCAAGCGTAGAGATGTACAATTTTTTTTTTTTTTTTTTTGAAAATTATATGAGCAAAAAAAAAATTTTCCCCCTGAAATATTCAAATTAAGTTTCTTACTCTTTAATAACTCTTATGAGGGTCGTAAGCATACTTCTTTCCTCAGTGGCTCGAAAGCCCAGGGTTGGCCTTGGCCTTCTCAAGAAGCCTTTTTCAGGCCAGCCTTCTTCCTGCTAGTGTTCTCCAATTTTTAATTCTCAAAACTAAATATTTCATTAAGCATACTTACCATGCAAGAAAATGGAATTAAGAACCAAATTAATTTCAAATAATAAATTAAATGAATTTGTTTTCTTAAATCTATCTCCAGTCCCAAAATATTTTAATAAACCATCCCTAGAAATAAACGATCTATTAAATTTAAAGTATGGAATATATATGGAACACGCATATTGTTTTAATTGGCCATGCCAAACTGAAATAACGCTGTATCAAACTTTCGTGATTCTCATCAACATTGGCGAAAATTTATGTTATTCATAGTGGCTCGAATAGAACTAAATTATGATATTAATGGATTTATACATATCAATTGCCCCCCCCCATCCGGTAAAGTGGTTAGTGAAGTATGGCGTAGAGCCACCTAGGTTCGAATCCCAGAGAAGGCATGGATGTTTGTAAATATATAGTGCACATGTGCAGCATGGGGGCACTCTAAATAGCCGCAAGTCCTCTCGTGAGGTTGGTGGAAAGGGAAGAAAGGTGGGAGTTCCCTGACCACTTCTAGGGTGTTCTCCCTCCAAACTGAGGTGGAAATGAGCGAAATCGTGCTGTCACCTGTATGGTGCTTACAGCCACGGTTTACGACAAGCGTACATCCAGCTCTTTGCCGCGATGAATTTCTTGGGCCTCCATTCGACACCGTTAGACAATTAGCGTTGGCAACAACAACGTATACAATACATCGTTTGACAGGGTTAATCAATTTCTAAAAAAAGAATTTTCGCAATATCAATATTGTTTTTCTCACCCTGAAATTAGTCGATATTTCAAATTTCATTATATTTCTCAGAATTTTGGGAATTTAATAAATCGGTTCTGTAAATTTAAATGAATGTTTAAAAAATTCGATTTAATTTTTTGCTCAAAGTTATTTACATCAATTGATAGATTGTATTCATAGTTAATGTATGCATATATTTAAAAAGTGAATATTATAAAAATATGAATTATTCACAGGACCGATTCTAGGGTGTCGGCCACCCTCGTGCCCTAAAATGCCACCCCTCTAAAGAATTGTTCATATTTTGACTAACACTTAACGTTAACGTTATAAACTCGTTTACCTGTATAAAAGCGAAGAGTAAAACAATAAAAAAATATATAAACATGGCTCAAAAATCTCTTCTTTCCTCTATTTTGTTTTTCTAAATTGTAAGGACATTATTAAATATTTTCGTAACGCAACTTTCTCAAAAATCGTTTTTGAGACGCCTTTGTTAAGTATCCTCCAGTGTCGCTGATAAGCAAGAAAGCTTTTTCTATTGCCGGCTCTGCCACGATTTTTGCTACCAAATGAAGGATGAGTGCAAAGAGTACACATTAATGGACAGTGTGGAACCAACACACTGGGAACGAACATTCTTCTTAAACTATACTGTGTACTATACAGGAAATCGGACTTATTTTGATTTTTCAATAGCTATTTAAAATTCAGGAACTTTATTCGACTTATTATTAAGTTTTATTTGGAGAAATTCGTAAAAAATTATGCTTGGTCGATAGAGCTACATGCTGCCAGATGCCACTCCTTGTTTTGGCCACCCGCGTGCGGTGCACGCGCTGCACACGTGCCAGGATCAGCCCTGATTATTAAATACAATTGCAGACAAAAAAAATTGAATCTGTAGTAAAAGGGGGGGGGGCGGACGTATAAGTAATTGAACTCCTTTCTTCCAAAAAAAAATCCCATAAATCAAGAGTTTTATTTTTTTCAGTGATTTAAAAGATATTTAAATTTTAAATTATGCTCTAAATTCGACGGTGTTAAGGAATCGTGTACTCGCTTACGTCTTTTGACTAACGATACACTTAACACGTGCTAAAATTCAGAAAAATATTATGAGCAATATATTTTGTTTTCGAACTTACATCATTAATTTTTAAAAAAACACATTTTATTTTAAAAACCATAAATGAAACTATAAAATATCAAAATAAGAACTAACTAGAAATAACCTTTGTTAAAAAAAATATACAGTAAAATACGTTTAACGCGAAAACGCTGAAGGCGAAATATCGGTTAACACGAAATAGTACAAAGGTCAGGACAAACTACTATGTATTTTCATGCTTTTCCCCCCTTTCTTAGCACGAAATGAAAATAGCTTACCTCGAAAAGTTGGAGAAAGAGGATATTAAAAACAGAACTGACACTTATATAATGAAATGTTTAATAAAATTTCTGCATTATTGGACAGTTTTACTGTATCATCGCAAGAATTCTCTGCTGTAAATAATAACGTGTGGTACAGCCCCAATTATGACTGACAAAGACATTTTGAAGTTTGTTCAAAACTCAGAAAATCTCGTTGATGCAGATTCCGACAACGAAAGTGAAATGTATAATGCAGTTTCTGTTCCCACGACATCTGAAATGAGGAACATCATAAAAAGTATGCGCAGTTATTTATACACACATTCTAAAGGTGAAATGAATAATAATAATAATATTAATAATGAAATAATAATAATAATAATGAAATAATAATAATAATAATGAAATAATAATAATAATAATGGAATAATAATAATAATAATAATAATATATCGAACAATTTGTTGACAATTTTGATTCTAAAAAAGGACAATGCAAAGAAAAATATCAGACTATTTTTCAAAAACTCTATGAATGCTTTGTTTTTTAAAAACTTGGAAAATTTTGTGTTAAATTTCATTAAGTTCTTTAGAAATGATTTTGTTTCATTGATTTTTTTTTTTTGAGACATGCATATATACGAGCCCGTAATGTAAATAAAATGTACTCTAATAAACTTATTTTTGTTGAATATATATTTTTTCAACATCCTTTAACACGAAAAAATATTTCAGTTCCCTCAGTTTCATGTTAAACGATTTTTACTGTAACTGAAATAGTGACGTGGAAAACACTCCTTAAGTTTTTCTTGAGTATATCTGAACTGATCACATTAAAATGAAATTTGAAACTTGTACTATTTAAAGCATTCTCTCTCTCTCTCTCTCTCTCTCTCTACCTAATTCTATCAAAATAAAACCTCCGCATTTCCGCAATATTCCGTTTAGGAGCTAATTAGCTATGCTAATATAAAGTTAATTAGTAAATTAATTTAACAACATCATAATTTGATTCCTCTTGAGCTAATGATAGGGGTATCAGTTTTACATACTACGATGAAAAATGCGGAAGTTATAAAGGACGCCCGACCATCCTTTTTCGATTGTAGAATGGGAAAAAAACGCGCAATTTTTTTTTTTTCCGAGATTTTTTTCTTACTGGGGTAAATTCAAATGGTGGTCCAATGATAAATGAAATCCAGTGTTCTCTTCAGCGAATTTAAATCATCCATTACACAAGTACTTGCTGTTCCATTTGTAAAATTTCAAATTGGATAACTGGTAAAGATGTTCAAACATTAAAATTTCTCAAAAAGTTTTTCAAAATTTAATGAAAAAATTCTTGTATCATATATGTACTCTTACATCAAATGTATTCTGTTCACCACAGTTACCAACGTTATTATTGTTGACAAATATGTACTTTTTAAAACGAAGTTTCTTTAAAAAACAAAAGTTGGCAACACCGAAGAGCATGGACTGATTGGCTGAAAATACGTGATTGTGTGTACTCGTAGTTTCCATGTGACTATGACGTCACATGAATGTAGCCTATTGAAGTTTGTAAACATATGTTCTCGAATAAGTTTTGTGCAGATTACGGTAATATATTCAGTTTATACAAAAATTATCCGAACTTAAAGAGAAGTTTTGGAGGTAAGATAGAATGTATCATAGATTCTATGCCTTGCTATCGAGCATCCCTAGTTAAAATAAGAGAGGAATGATTTATGAAAGAACAAATATATAAATATATTAAACTTTTTTAATATGAAAGAACAAAACATATTATTATATAATTTTAAAAAATAGAAGTATAAAATTAATTAATTGTAGTGTTTCATTTATCTAGTGGATTGGAAAGATCTTGTTTACATTTGAAGTTTTTTTTAAAATATTCTCTTTGTTAAATAAAATCTTATTGTGTATTGAAACACAAAATTTTTTAACCGATGCGGTGAATTTAGAATTTGATACCATCGACAGACAAGGCATAATAATGCAGAATTGCCACTGTTGCCAGATGACATAAAGTTCAAACTTCTCAGTTTTCGGAGAATATGTCCGAGAATAACATTTGACGATTGAAATTATTCCAATCATGATCTTATCAAGGCCGAGGGAGGAATGATACGAATACCCCCTCTCTCTCAAATCCGAGGACTTGGTCCCAATTGGTCCATGGCTTAAAACGTCCGTGGCCGTGGCGTACCATGCTAATGGATTTCAAGACCTCTGTTTTGCTTAACAAATGATGATGGCACTTCAGAAGCGCACACAAAAAATTTTCAAGGGGGGGGGGCTATGGTCGAAAGTCCCCCAACACGTATCATACCTCAAGACAACATCAATTGATTCTTCTGATTTTGTCAACAAAAAACAGTAAAAAATAAATTATTGAATAAATAATTAGCATTAATTAATAAAATAAATTGTTAATTACAAGTACTTAATTAAATTTTACGTTATATATATATATAGGATTATCATTAATAGAAAAAACTCAAGGGTTTTGGAGGGGGTCCGGATCCCTAGGATACCCTCCTTGTGTGCACCCTGATTAGAGTTCCTTTTTTTAGTTTTTCAAAAGAAAGGTCCCGGACTGTAACAATACTTTTAAAGCTTTTTTTGGCTATTATAGGATATTCTACTATAATTTTAATACAAAAAAGAATTAATTGATCTCCGAATTTTTCAAATTAAATCTCAATTACTACAGAGCAAAATTAGTTTTCACTCTTCATTCAAAGTAAATTCATTTACAGATATATTCGTTATCACAAATGGATTACGAAACTAATCAAACATTTTTATATCCAAGATTAGGGGGGATAAAGGAATAACTCTCTCCTCTACTGCAGTCAAATGTTCAATAACAATTTATGAAGTTTATTTTTATAGAACGGCCAAAGGATTCTATTCCGGATTTCTTTTATTTTTTTCTCAGAATATAATTAATCATTTTAAAAAAGTTTGGCGCCTTACTTCAAGAATTCGATGGCACCTAAAAGTGCCGCGAGACACTGCCCTGCGACAAGTTAATTACTAAGAACATTCAAACGCAAAATAAAATTCTAATTCATTCTCTGTTTGATACAACAACATTCTTTACATAATTAGCAGTCGCTTTTACAAGGCACGAGAGCGGCTTTTTATAATCAGTTGCAGAGTGCTGAAATCGTATCAAGTAAGTACATAGGATTTCAAACAGACCGCAATGGACGCTTGTAAGTCACTAGAGTGGTAGGAAGTTCAAAGGGCATCGGGATCCCTTTGATTGGTTGCAAGACTAGAAATTGTCCAGCTGCCCCCTACCAAAGAAAAGCATTACAAGGGAGCATTTGGTCAGAGTAAATAGCTGGTTCTTTTCGAAAAAGCGGTATTTGCTTTGAAGGGACGTCAGCCAATTCTAGCGTGCAAATCCCTTTCCTTCTGCGACAAGGGTATGGGACATTCAAGTCAGGGAGTGTACTTAATTTGATACATTAGAAAGAAAAATAGAACGGGTGTCCCCGGCAAAGACGTACGGTCATAAATTTTTCCACCCTTTCAAAATAAATACTCTAGGCCTCCCACGGACTTTGAGTTTCTGTAGCGATTCCTTTATAATTAGCGGCTCTGAGTTTTTACTAATGATGGTGTGTTTTGTTAAAAAGACCAGATGTCTCTCATACCGGAATGTCGGAAATATTAAAAGAAAATAAGATTGACATACACACACTTTTGTGTATTGGATTTGTTTGAGAAGTCGTATTGAAATTCTTTGAATACTTATTTTCAAGTATTTTGAGTAAAAATCCCTTCTCTTCGAATCTATTTTCATTATTTTTAATTTGAGATAACCTTTTTTTTTTAAAAAAAATAAATAATTGAAAAATGTTTTTTTTTTCACTACAAAAATAATTTAATTGCCCGGGAAGGGATAGATTTAATATATAAATGAATAATACAAAACTAAAATATTAAAGTTTCTCCTTTTATTTTATGCGATATTGGTATAAAATCTATTTATAATAAGTGAATACAAATTCAATGAAATAAATAATCATGCTTTGAAAAAACATGCAAAAGATGCGACAAGAAATATGTTTTCTAAATTAAAGAAAAATATCAATTTAAATTTTAAGTTGTAGAAAATTATATTCTCGGAGACAAACATATTGCAGTAATTTCTCTCGCAGGCATTTTCTTTTTTTCTCTCGAAACTGATCGATAATACTTTGGGTTTCTTAATAATCCCGCGCGACAGAATATTAATGATAAATCTCGACATTTTGTTTCAAGCTCAGACGTTGCACGAGAAAGTACCTTGGGAGCTTCCAAATTCCACACCCCTTCATGTGGAGACTTTAGCTTCATTTAGCGTGGATAAGTCTGTGTTTATTCATACGATGGTCTTTGATGAAAACGGACTCGAAATAGTGAAAAGGGGATTAGAATAATACTATACTTTCAATTGCATAGTTGCAACTGATTGATTTTTTGTTAGCTTCATATTTGGAAGAAATATGAAGTCTATTGATGGGGGGGGGGGAATAACCAAGAGAACCGTGTTCACTCTAAAAGGCTTATAGATACAAATAGATCTTCACGGTCAAGGGACGTAGACGATACTGAGCTTGCACTCCACTTTTCAAACTTCCACTCTACACCAACGTGAGGATTTTGAGCGTTGTAGATCTGATGAGCTTCAGCCTCTTTAAAGACACATCAGAATTTGAGCCTGAAACTCAATAGAAATAATGCTTGCCATGAGCTCACGACCAAAAAATTCGGCTAGCGTGGTCGCTTATAATTGCAATAGAACAGTAGCACACACAGGAATTTTTCAAGGAGGGGGGGGGGGTCCAGGGTCGAAAGTCCACTATTCTCGTATCATGCTCCAATGCGCCGCCTAAACTATTACTTTTGATTTTGTCGATTTTCGGGTACAAAGAAAAGTAAAAAAATTAATTATTGAATGAATAATTAGCATTAATTAATAAAATCATTATTAATAACAAATATTTAATTAAAATTTACGTACTATATACATAGGATTATAATATGGGCCGGACTTGAGCCCCCCCCCCCTTTTGTTCCACACTGCAATAGATACACAATGTATATGTGCAGAACTCTATTTTTGAAAGATTTGATTCTATTAGTTTTAAGGACAATATACAATTCAGATTTTAAAAAATTAGTAAAATAGTTTTAAAATATTGTCGAGTACTAGTATTAAACATGTAATCTATTCAGCATGATTCTGAAGTTGAAGCACTCTGGTGCCTATATCCTACAAAATGAGCCATTATAAAAATGCATGTTCCTTCCCATATGAATTTCATTCACCCTTGAATAGTATATATCATTCAACAAAATGGGGGGGGGGATATAGCAAAATGATTTAATTTCGAAGTAATAAAAAGAAAAGGGGTACTCACGTATTATACCATTGACTAATTTCACCAAATAAAAAGACGCCGACTAATGGATATACAGCCAATAAAGGAAACCTTTTCAGAGCCCTTCTGAACACAGTAATGATAAGGATAACAACGAGTTGGGTGACATTTTTTTAATTAGCTATACCTCTGCTATTGGCGAATTGGTTGACGGCGTAAGTACCAAAGGGATGATTGTTATATGCCGAATTCATCAATTATAGGAACAGAAGAGGAAGAATGAGAAAATCAAAATTAATTTCGATATTTTTCAATCAATTACATATATTAATAGTGGTTGTAGAAATTTATATCTACAATATGCAGATTAACAGTTTTTTTTTTTAAATATAAATTGTAAGCACCTTTCTCTAACAGCAGTAGAGAATTTCGGTACTTACGTATTAGCGTCACCACAGCAAAATTGGTGCCACGCGAATCGCGCCAAGATACGAACACAAAAAAATTTAAATTTTTTTTATATGAGAAAAAAACTAACAACTTAGATATTGGTGGGAAATGGCGCGATTCGAGTGGCGGCAATTTTGCTGCGGTGACGCTAATACGTAAGAACCAGAATTTCTATCTTCCTAAGTTGTACAATTTTTATCTTTATATAAAACAAATTTTTATCATTTCTTTCATTAAAAATCCCTTTTCTTAATGATTAATGCTTATAGCTTCAAAATAACCATAAGCCATCAAAACCGATTCTCTGCTTAAACGGATAAATAGCTGAAGAATATAGATTTCTTACACTAAATATTTATAAGATTCTATTTGATCTCCAAATTTTGATTTCATTATAATGATTTCGAAATGATACAGAATCAATGTTTCATTAAAATAAATATGCGCCATTGGCATACTATTATAATACGTAATGGGAAATAATTATACGTCTCGTCTCACACACATTGCATTCTTAACATCTGGAAACACATTCACATTCCTATTCAGTCTGATTAAATATCCGTATAACTTATATGTGAATCCTTTGCGAGCAAATCAATATTTGACGTTCTTCAGAAGTGAACTCATGAGCAACTGAGTCAAGATAATATATTTCTTGTGTAAAGTGGTAAAAAAAGCATTTAATTATAAAAATAATATGTTTCAAAAAGTTTTTAAAGCAAAGGAAAAGAAAAAGAAAGGAAAATTAATATATCAATTATAAGCAGTAGACACACACAAATTTTTCAAGGGGGATGTTCCATGGTCAAAAGTCCCCCAACTCGTATCATACCTCAAAACAGCACCAATTGATTTTGTCAACAAAAAACAGTAAAAAATAAATTATTGAATTAATAATTATTTAATTAATAAAATAAATTGTTAACTACAAGTACTTAATTAAATTTTACATTATACATATATAGGATTATCATCAATCAAAAAAATCAAGGGCATTGGGGGGTGTCTGGACCTTTAGGACACCCCTTTGTGTGCACCACTGTTTATAAGTGTTTGGATATGAAATCTCAATGACTTACAGCAGTTTTCAGATGATTGACTATGTTCGGAGCCGTGATTTTAAAAAAAAGTTTATAAACCATGGGTACTCAACATTTTTTTCTCCGGGCCACATACATAGTTCATGCGGGCTGCACCATGAGGATAATGGAAAAAAACACAAAGACAACAGCAACATTGATCAAAGCAAAATTCATCAAAATGTTAAAACACGTTTTTTTTTTACTCTTACTTTGTTGTTGTTGCCAGAGCCTGAGACAGGCTGGACTTCTACACGATAGATGGCGACACCATCTGTCTCCACCTCCACACTTTAAGCATGGAACTGGAGGGGAGGGAAATATCCTCCACCCTCTGCAACCGTGGTTACTGCTGAAACCACCCACAAGACTTTCAGATCCCCTGATTTAACGAGCACGTTCTCCGAGTATACTCAGAGGGTATTTAGTGGCATCGGGTATCGAACCGATGCCACTAAATACCCGATGCTCTATCCACTAGGCTACCCACGGCCCCTCTTTCTATTTTAATACTATATTAACCTTTCTATCAAACACACACACACACAAATATGTACTCTTATGCATCTTTTAATGAGTTATAGGGTAGTTTAGATTTCCTTCATCCATGACCACAACTCTCTTGTTTACATTCTAATATTAAAAAGAAAAAAAGCACATTGATAGCAAAATTGATAGATTTTATTGCCTGTATGATAGAATTTCACACTAAATTTTTAGTACATTGTTCTTAAATAATTAAATTTCTTAGTTCAATGGACCATGACCGGGCCACTCAGAAAAGACCATCGAGCGGCAGCTTGAATATCACTGATATAAACGGACCAGGGGTCCGCAACCCCCGCATTGTGGGGGGGCCCTGGGTTCTAGGGGGCCCAAAGTCTGACTGATGCCAAGTACACTTGGAGCCAGTAGCACACACAAATATTTTTCAAGGGAAGGGGGGGCATGGTTGAAAGTCCCACAACTCGTATCATACCTCAAGATAACACCAATTGATTCGTCTGATTTTTTCGACAAAAAACAGCAAAAAATAAATTATTGAATTAATAATTAGCGTTAATTAATAAAATAAATTATTAATTACAAGTACGTAATAAAATTTTACGTTATATATCGATACATAGGATTATCATCAATCGAAAAAAACTCAAGGGCTTGGGGGGCGACCCCTAGGATACCCCCCTTGTGTGCGCCACTGCTTGGAACTCAAAACCTAACTTTGTAGGATGCCTTAACATTCTCCGTTACGCCACTGAAATAGTTAATTGTTTTTGATATTTAGTGTAAATTGAGTTAGAATATACAAATAAAATTGTTCTAAGAGAATATTATTAAAACAAAAAATTATTTAAATATAATTTTTTGGCAAAAAATGAAAAAAAGGATGAATATTTTCAAAAGATTTTCTCCTTTTATAAAAAATGCTTCTATAACGATAGTATTTTGCTTATATAGAGCTAAGACTCCTACACTGGAGTTTAACGAAAATCTTTGAAATAATACAGATAGAAATGGTTGTATTCATATTTTATTATATCAGAGTAGAGAAATAATGAAAAAACACACTGGTAATTATTTCAAACGATCGTAACTCTCTGAAAGGAATGTGAATTTTTTAAAGATCCTATAGTTCAGCCTTGCTATAGAAGTCCTAGTTCTAAATAGGAAAAATAATAGGTACTTAAGTATTATCGCAACAATCGCCTACCTTATTTATAACTCACCAAGTTAGCAACTCAGATTTCCTATGTATCGTACGCGCTGAATTGGCATCCATGGTTTTCTTTTCATATAATGCCACCAATAGGTTGTGATAATACACACGTAAGTACCAAATATTATTATTATTGAAGGATTTTTCATAAAAGAGGATTGTTTTGAAATGTGTCATTCTTTTTTCATTTTCCCACAAAAAATTGCCTCTAAGTTATTTTTTCTTGTAATTATTTTCTTAAAAAAATTTTATATGCATATTCAAATATCAAATAAAATATGTATATTCAATTATAATATCAAGTGATACTAGATATCAAGAAAAAATTATCCGTTTTTACGGTTTTTCAAAACCAAAGTTCCGAACTTTGTCAATCATCTTAAAATTAAAACTCAATTTAACTGGATAATAGCAAAGTGAGCTTTAGTCCAACTAAAACTAAAGTTAGTCAGAAATCACAATCCAAAAATAAGCCATTCCAAAATATCAAAAACTCATATAAGCCTAATTTAAAGAGGAAACATTAAATATAACAAAAAGAATTCCTCTAGTAACAACAAAGAAAGATGTTTAAAAAAATGAAGCACATACTTTCTTCGGAGATAATGGCTGAAAAATAATTACTATAAATGATATTGCAGAATAAGACCTTTAAACACTAGGATTATTCCAACTTCAAGAAAAATCTAGAATATTAATGGGATGTCGAGAAAGTCCAGTTTTTATAAGTAGCAAATGTTGCAACTCAATGCCATGAAAAAATGACAGTTTAATTGTTGATATGTACTAGAAAAAAATTTAACGGAATGATATGATAAAAATAATTTTAATCATCCCGTGTGCATCTAGTATTTTTAGGAAAAGTAAAGCTACGAAAAATCCACTTCATTTAAAATGAATATTATAGAAGAATAACAAAAAAAAAAAAAACGCTATTATTTTTCGCGAATCTTTTTCGACTAATATTTAAGTTATCTATCCAAGCTATATAGAATAAGTTATATAAATGTATATTTAATATCCACAAGTTATACAAATTATACAGAATCATAACATAGTCGAAATGATCATTTAGACTGCAATATAATGCCGATATTCGATTAAATGATTACTAAATAAATACTGTGAAAACAAATGTTGAGTTGCTGTTTAAAAATTGTCATAAATATAGCAAAGTATTCAAAAAAAAATTGAAAGGAAAAGAGAGAATTGTTTTTAAATTAATAAATAACAATAAATCTTTGAAAAGGTATCGCGGGCATTAAATCATACAGGATTCTGGAAGATAGACAAAGAATCTTGTGCAATCGCACGGTTCGCTTTACTTTCCAATCGTCCCTAATTTTTTTTTTAATGTAATAATGTTTCTTCAAATAATACTAAATATTAAAATATTGAAATTTTGTGCAAAATGTTGCAAGGAAATTTCGGTACTTATTTATTATACCGTCAAAAAATTTCGTCAATTTCAGACGTTGCCAAATTGTCAAAAAATTTTCAGACGTTGCCAAATGTTGTCCTCACTAGTATTTTTATTTTCGAACATGCACGGGAGTAATTTTCCACTATTAGCAGCAAATAGCGGCATTTGACGACGATTTTTGATTTGACGAAAATGGTCGATGGCAAAATACGTAAGTACCAAAACCTCACTTCTTACCATGAAACAGAATAAATCACAGTTTTATGTTTGTAATAAATTTCTGCTTCCTCAATCTTGAGCAGGAGTTTCAAACTCATTTCCCGCTACGAGGCGAATTGATGCAAGTAAAAATCATTCGGGTCGCATTATTTGTAGGTAGGTGGTAGTTCTTCTTTTCTTAAATTTTGTTCCTTGTGATTCATACTATAACGGTTTCATTGTTTATAATGATATTTTATATCATACTAGCTGGTACACCCGTTCTTCGCAAGGGTGAATTGAAAAGTCAAACAATACAGATTGAAGGATAAGAAGTTTTTCATGAGTTAATTTTACGTGTATTGCAAATTAAACAAGAAAAAAGCCTTTTGCATACTTCAGGTGAACAAAAAAACCATATTTGTTAAATTTTAAGTCTGTATATCTAATAGTTGATTAAAAGAGTTTTTTTTTATTTATAACGCCCCGTAACTCTCTTATGGATCGATTTGTCAAAATATTTTCCTAAGCTGATCTTTGCACAGCAAAAACAACACATTGTTACAAATTTTGTATAATGAACGCTTAAAATAGTGTAAATTGTTTATATCAGGATGTGTAATACGTTAATATTACTTTCTGTTGAATTTATTTTACGTTAAAGTTGTAATATTAGCAAGCAACTCCGTTCCTTACATTATAATGGCTATTCAATGGAAACGTACCGAAATGTTGGCGACAGAGCCAAGTTGGCATCATTTTTGCCGACTCTATTGGCAACTTGGCGCTTGATTGAACGGTGTAGAAGTTGATATGCTATAGAACCACCTGGGGAGCTGCAACAAAGAGGATAACACAAAAACCTTCTCCACAAAAAAATACATATACATGTCGATTTTCATAGTAATCGGTTGAACGGTATTGGAGTAAAGTGAAGTCATATATACAAACATTCGTTTTTATATATAAAGATAATTTTGGTGCAGGGTGTCTACAAATTAGTTGGGCAATTTCGTAGGTTAAGAGCTTCCGAAATATTAAATGAAACCAACCCATTTAAAGTTAGACTAGTAGTAATATATCCTAAGTTTAGTCATCATAGATAAAATAAGCGATGTGCCATAAGTGACGCTATCTTTTAGTGATGGATAATTATTCTTTGTTCACCATTACAATACTGGAGACGTAAAACGGTGCTGAAATAGTGAAATTCTGTGTTTGGCTCGATGAAAATCATTCTGCTGTGGAAGCATGATGAGTTTTTATTTGAGAATATCTAGACATGGTACAATTTTTTCTTATGACGACCTTCAAAAGAAAATTACCAGGAGGTTATATTTTTCAAGAGGATGGCGTGCCTTTGCCGTACCATAACGATGTTACATCTTACCTCAACGCTGAGGTACCAGTTTTGGGCTCATTCTGAACAAGATATTTATAAGCGAATTTTCAATTTTTGAGCATTTATATCGTACATTACTATTCCTTTTTGAAATGGCCTACAAGATAAGAGATATTTAAGTTTTTACAAAAAAATAAAACATTTTATTTTAGTTACTGTGTGAAAATGCTTTAAAAAACCATCTGTTATATTTATGTAAGTGTAAATTTTGTAATAATGCAATGGTTTTTTTTATAAAAAGAGATCTAAACATTTCTAAAATTGCATAAAGTATACATAAATTATTTCAGTCAATTATCTTCATAATTTTTGTCAACAAACCCTGAGCCCGTTTCAAATTTTCCGAGAAAAGGCATTTTGCGTAAAAAGCGTATTAAAGTCGGCAACTGCACGTGGTAATAGCATCCACTTTTACTTAAAAAGTTTTAACTTCTGTTCTAGTAAGCGGAAAATAAAAAAGATTGGTATAAACCTAATAAATTGATCTACAAAATTATATCATAAAACAATTTTGTGAATTTTTGACGAAATTCCGCTGTTTTATAAAGTTGTTGCAAATACAATATATAATTGAGTGGGTGAGGGAATATTGACGAAAGATACACGAGGGATTTTGGGGACGGATCTTGTAATTTTAAACCAAGGTCAAGTGACGGGGACGACACCTGAGATGGCACCTCCCCTCACCTAATTTTCAGACCACACCAACGGAAGAATGTTTGAACCTTAAACATATTTAACGGGCATCGACGCCCTCTGCGCGACAGGTCTTCAGCGGTATTAGGCTCGAGCTCGTGACATGTCAGCAGTGCCTATTTAAACTCATTTCGGGCCCTGGGCGTAGAAGATCTACGGGTTCCCTTGGCATTGGCGGAGGGAAATTTATAATGAGAAAATCTGGTTAAGTCCAGCTTATCCGGGTCCTTCTGGGTGCCCGCCCCAAGTGCCCAATGGATAAACCAGCATTGCATGTCAGCCACAAATTTGTTACCTGGGCCACTAGGCTACCGCTGCCAAATATATAATTAAAGAGGTTTCAAGTATTATCGCTTTGCTTTTATTTGAATTTAGTCGCACTGGGAAGCAACACGAAGACAACTTGTGACGGGTGCTTACGCGTTTCACTAACCTTCTCTCAAATCTTTAAAGACTTTATTTATTTTAACCAATCTCCGCCGAGAGCCAAGGGTGTGACTTATGCAAACAAGATAGTTTCGGGCTTAGCGAGTTCGAAAAAGATATAAAAGGGAGAAATGAAATGAAGAGAAGGAGGATGACTACGAGGTTGATTAAGAAGGTATTTCTGAGAGATCAGTTTAACTAGTGGAAGTATATTCGCCGGAGGAAGACTATTGAAAAAGGTTCATTAATTCGGTTCGGGACGGAACTGAAGATATCAAAGATTGAAGCCGCTCCTTAGAAGAATCCAGTATTAGAGAAACCTGCCTTAAAAAGGTATCAGGTCAGTTATTTTCATAAATTAGATATAAATGCGTAGTTTGATTGTATACGTTATTCTCCGTGGTTTCAGTTAGTATTCCGTCGTTCATAATCGGGTTCTTCTCGCACTCCACTGTAATTTGTTGTTCTTAAAGTTTGATTAATATTTGTGTATTTCTCTATTAAGAAAGGTCAATAAATAATATTGATTTATTAATTAAGTAGTCGTTAATCATGAATCCAACATACCCAAATTTAGATAATATGCAAAGGGGAGTTAATAATCATAGGGGTAGTGAGAGACTACGACAAACTGGCGACGGACCTCATAATTTTGAGCCTTGATTAAGTGACGAGGACGACACTTGAGCTGGCACCTTTTTTCTTAACTTCCACAACACACCTATGAAAATGCTTGGAGCCTTGACAGCTTTAATGTGCATCAGCCCCTCTATATATGGCGGATCTTCAATAGTACTAACTTTCGAATAGCGAATTTCGAACTGCGAATAGACAGCGTCAACCACGAGTTCGCGATTGTGACCCCTCTGCTACCATGGCCAGTCAAATATTATCGCAAAAATAAAATTACTATGAGTTTTTTTTTCAGTTCCTGAATAATGTGCTAGTATATACACTTAAATTTGCATAATATTAATTTATTATATAAACTTGTATTATATGAACCGTTTTCTTAGGTGTAAGTCCATTTTTGACAAAAAAAAGTTAGTTATTATAACATTGAATGCAATCTGCTATGAGCTTTTTATCCATAAACAGTTTTCTAAAAAAAAATTTCTAAATTTACGTGTTAATGGAATTACAAATATAATTACTTTGAAAGTGATATATATCTCCCTATAATATAAAGTGGACTTCAAAGAAAACAGCTCCTATATACTTGCAGCAATTATATAAATTGTTGTTATGTGTGTGAATTGAAATTAACACCCTGCCGAAATAATTCTTAACTAGATCCCTATCCAGCGTCTGCCAATTCAGTCAGTCACTCTAAACGCATTCATCAAGATTACTGCCGAAATCCATGGGAATGAAACCTATTGAATGACATTAATCCTCGCTGACGCCAGTGTCTACCGAGACTTTCTTGTAAAATCTGATTAAAAAAAAGAAGCAGAAAAGAAAAACTATTGATCTGTGTTAATCTCTATTCTTATCACAATCAAGATTTTCAGGAAAAAACTGTTATATAATGCTGTCATCTTCAGTCAGGACTTTGCGAAAATTTCTTAGAAAAAACTTGATGTACAAATTACATGAGATGTTGGAACTTAAAAGAGAGGGAGAGAAATATATATATATATATATATATATATATATCGGCAAATTTTATTTCTTTTTTCCGGCCACATTATAAAATTCTCTGAGTCTGGGAAAATATGTTTTGCTGCTAACTTTTAAAATTTAAAAATTCCTTTTTTTTTTAGAAAACATTTCGGTGAAAACAATTTTGTCTTAGTAAAATAAATTGTCATATTTCATCTAAATGTATCATTGAAAAGTACTTCAAAATAATACATTAATGATGATCTAACAATGTTGTAGCATTTTTATGTGTGAGATAGCAGTTTCATATATTCTCCATGTGGAGAATTTTCTTTCCCTCCTGTAGAATGCAATCAGGGCAGAGGCGTATGCAGACTACTTTTATAGATGGGGTTTCCCTTTTAAAAACACCTTGATGAAAATGACAAAGCCTAATAATATTACTCTAATTATTAAAAATCTTTTGATTTATGGAAGGGGCGTGAGCGCACACAGGAATTTTTCAAAGGGGAGGGGAGATCCAGGGTCAAAAGTCCACTATTCTCGTATCATTTTCCAATACGCAGCTCAACATACTCTTTTAATTTTTTGTCAATTTTCGGGAACAAAAACAGTAAAAATTAATTATTGAATGTATAATTAGCATTAATTAATAAAATTAATTATTAATAAAAATACTTAATTAAATTTGTGGTGACCTGTAGCCACCCCTTACATTAATACCTTCCTGTCTCTCTGAAAACCCGGCTAGATGTGTTGGAGGATCTAAATGATCGAAAGACATGATTCCAATTCAAACTGATTTATTGATTCTTATCAATATATAAGAACAGACACAACACAATTTTAATTAAGGTATATAAACGAGAGTAGAGTGCAGAGGTGAGATATAGTTCTACGCGTGGATAATAATTACAGAATTTCAAGTGAATCTAGGACAGCTTAAACGTGCACAATTACAACTACGCCTCACACTAATAATCAGATTTACTTAATCAGTCACTATACCTTATATTTTACTGCTGCGGTTCCTTTGTGACGAACTTCAGGCACAGCAGTCGTTGGATGAGTTACCGATGACTCTACGTTCCGTAATATATTTGATTACAATTCTTTTTAATCTTCACTATTCACTCCTCTTTGCGTACATCAAACGTATCCCTCGCTTAACTCGTCAATAACTACGTGTCGACAGTTCGCTCTCTTCACTTTACTTTAAATCACCTCACTTGACTTCTCTCTTCCTCTTACTTAGCTCTCTTCAATTCGCGAAAACCGAATTTATATAACATTTTTCATTTACATAAATCACGTTTGGTTTCCCGATGAAGGTTGATTGAAATAAATATTTTGATTGAAAGGGAAAAAGAAGAGATTAGTGAAAATCCGTATAGATCCGTCACAAATTTTACGCACTTTATTCATAGAATTATAATCAATCGAGAAAAAAATCAAGGGCTTTTGGGAGGGCGAACTCGAGGCCTCCCCCCCCCCTGTGTGCGCCACTGGGGAGGGGTTTGAACCCCGAAGCTGGTCACGAGCTCGCAGTTGATGTGTCATGAATTCGAGTCTTAATGTCACTGAAGACCCGCTGTGTAGAGGAGTTGATGCACGTCAAATCTCTCGTGGCTCAAAGTCCTCGCGTTGATGTGGTGGGGTAGTTTGAAGAGGAAGTGCAAGCTCGAGTGTCGTCCTTGTCACTTGACAGTGATTCAAAACTACTAGGTCCGTTGCTAAAATCCCTCTTGTAGCTTTATAGTACGTTCACTCACACACTTATACGAGCTCCGGTTCATCTCCGTTGGAAAATGAGACGTCGAGTGTTATGGGATAGTCAGGTAATTTGGAAAATCGAGGTTTTGACTCTATTTGTAACTGCTAATGCGTGAGAAGACCTGTGTGGAAATACTGAAGAGAAACTCCCATGATGCATTGCAGAGATAGTTGACCACTTGCTGTAACCATACAAGCTACAGAACAAAGTGTGTGTGTGTGTGTTTTGCAATTTTCAAAACTTTTTGCAGGTCAGGTTCCAAAAATTTTAACCTAATAGTACACATGCGGCTTGAACATTAAAGTTATACACTAAAAGAATTGTAACTTGTATTACTGTGGTCGTTTTTTAGCTGACAATGTTTTGTCTTTCAGTTTAAAGGCTCACTTTCCAAGATGGCGTGTCGAATATTATGAATCGTTCTATTCTGGTGTATCATTTGTAATATGCTTCATGCTATCAACTAAAGAAGCAGAAAACAAAGACGCTGAATGTGTCTTCTGTAACGGAAAATTCTCCAAAGACCAAAGTGTGGGAAATTTGGATTCAATGTTTCAACTGTTTTCTGTGGTTTCACCTCTGATTGTATCGGAGCAGAGAAAGATTATATTTGTGACTTTTGTAAATAGACTCAAAATAGAAATGACTTTCACCTATTTTTAAAAAGTATGGCTTTTATAGCTAAAAATAACAACGTTTTATGAAGTCTTAATCAGTTTTTCTATAGTTTAACCTACCTATTCCATAATACCCTACATTTATCATTTTTCTTTAAAATAAAATTTTTGTGACCACAAAATAAATAGTATTTTTTTTACAAGTGATAATTTCTTATAATCGTTTATCCATGATGATTTTGGAGATTTTTATCAAAAACCTGTTAAGTTATATTTTTAGAAATGAAAATGGTATTCCATTATACCCGATTTGCTCTTCTCTAACAAACCGATAGGCATTATATGTTTCGCATTCTCATCTATATAGATCATAGGTTCTCAACGTGGGCGATAGCGCCCCCTTGTGGGAATTTAAGGCCTTCAGGGGGGCAGTAAGAGACCCAGATAGAATTAGGGGGCGTTGAGATGGCACGGAGGGGCTTGGGCAGATTAACCAAATATAGTCTGAAAGTACTAAAAAAACACGCTGATTATGTACTAACAAAAATAAACTTTAGTACTGTTTTCCTTATGTTGATTGTATGTATTCAAATCACTTCTATATCACGTACGAAAATTCACATATTTCGGTAGTTCGGAAAATGGATGAAAAACTTACAGATTACATTACATCCAGACCTACATTAAATTGAATGATATAGTACATTTTAATTTTTGTAGTGCTCGTGTTGTCTTTGTCTGTGAAGTAGGAAAAAGGTTTCATCCACTGCATTTCATTACGTATATTATCCAAGAAACATAATTAAATATGTTAACCAGGAATTAATGTGTGATTCTTTAAACGCTGAAACTGTCAATTTATATTTATTTTGAAAGCAATAGTTTATTAAGAATTACTTCGTATCATCAAAACCCCTGCCTGTCCTTATAAAAGGTAAGCTAAAACTCTCTCTCTCTCTCTCTTTTATTCCACTTTTTTAAATGAAGAAGAAATTCAGTAGTGTATTTCAATTCCAACAATACTTTATCTATGACTAAAATATATAATATTACACATTTTTAAATATATTTGTGGCAATAGCTATTTCAGATTCGCAAGTAAAAAAATTGGGGCTTTAGAAAAAATTAAATTAAAAAAAATATTCTACTAGTAATGGAATATTTTTTAAAAATGTAACTCTTGTTTTCATCATGCATTATGTATACTCTTATTTCTCTGGAGTGAGAGGGGGCAGTATCGAAATATTCTCTAGAAAAAGTTCAAAAAAGGTTGGGAAACCATGATACAGATCAATAAATTTTCGCCTGTAAAATTCTAAATATTAAAAAAAAAATTTAATTTTTTTTGTACTATTGCAATTACGTTAGATAAAACTTCTGAATAATATCATAATTAATCAGAGCCTATAAAATTCATCATAAGATTGCAGCTTTTTAGAAGATGAAAATATCAAATATCCAGTAGTGTTTGTACTGTGAATTATACAGTAACTGAAGAGTTTGGATATATGCTAACAACTTTTTATCTCCTAAAACACAGTTTTTGAATATATTGATCTGAAAATTTCTCAATTCATCGACACTTCTTTACATACATGTGTAATTATGAATCGCCTTACCACTTATTTTTGAAAGATAATGAAACTTTTTCTGTAAAATAATGTAACTTTAAATTATCACCCGTAAGCAATTTTTTGCTTAAGGTATTGAGAAATATATTTATTTGTTTTTGATATGATTAAGCTCGAAAACGCAACATTTTAAGAATGTGGAATAGTTTCTTGAATTTCAGTAGAAGATTTTAGAATTTCTCAAGAGATTCCATTAAATATCCTAAGGAATTGAAGTTCCAAGCATTTTTTAAGAAAAGAATAATTCTCTCTTTCGTTTAGAATATTTAGTTTTTCAGGGAACAGATTTATCACAAAGGTAACCTCTTTAAAACTTCCAATATATTTTTTTTTGTTGTTGTTGTTGTTGATGAAGGAAGGCATGAGAAAAAACTGCAAATATGTTTGGACTTTTTTTTAAAAAAATTTCATCTAAGTAAAAAGAGTACATGTGTTTTAAATTATTAACAAGATCACCCTTCGATTAGGAAAATGCTCAAATGTTACTATTATGGTTTGTTACTCTTTTAGTGTTAGAGATCAGTACATTTTCAAATACTGCGTTCCTTTTTGTTTCGAGAATTTTTTTCTTAAAAATTTGTTTTGTTGAAATTAACGTGAAACACATTTCATTCAAAAATTGAAAAATCAATTTTTTCACTCATTTTTGAGAAATGACAACCTTAATACATAACATAACATGGTGCAATACTATAAGAGATCCTCTTAAAACGAATTAATCTTGAATAATACAAAATAAATTTTTTCTTTAAACAATGTTTTTGAACTTTTTTTTTCATTTATTAAATTTTAATCAAAGGGGAAAGAACATATGTAACAAACTAAGCTAAATTAATAATGGATTCTGTCGGAATAAAATACCAACCATTACTAGACCGGTGTTACCAATCTTTAACATAATATAATTTTCAAGTTATGCACCATCCTCCATCCAACATCACAACTTCTTAACATGTGAGGAAAAAAAGTTACTCTTCTCTCATATTTTTTCCCATTTCCTACTGGCATTTCCCCCCCCCCCCAAAGCGCCATCTCTCTTGGCGACAAAACTCCGTCGCCAAGGGGCTGCAACCCTAGTCGCAAACCTGGAGAGTTACCATCTCCGTAAACGAGCTATTCTTGAAAAACCCAATCTCATTCATTCACCGCAGAGCAGCGCACGGAGCGTGTAAAACCGAGTCAGGCGGCGAACGAAAGCTTCAACCCTCTTCACTCTTTTGGATACTGACACAAAACATCCTTCCGCCTTTTTTGTTTTTATGCAGTGAGCCCTGTTATTCGGTGACGGACTGTTCTTCTCGAACAAAATACGGGCTGGTGGGAACGACATCGCCTTTCCACGTCATGTGGGGGAGGCTTGGGTTACAAAATGTCGAGCATTCTGGGCAAAATACCTAAATTTACTCTCAAGTTACCGTCTGCACTGGCTAAAGCGGGTCGTACCATGTCCGAATGTCCACTGGTAAGTACTTTCGTTTTCGTTCGATTTCTGCTTTCGAATAGATACGACGTTCTCTGTGAGATAGGTGCTGAGGAATTCTTTGTGGGTATTTATTGATTGTCTTCTATACAAGTTGTGATCTACCAATCAATGGGGGATTTATGTTGTGTGACCTGAGGGTATTTTCTCGTATGTCATATTTTGACAGAGGGATTTTAGAATGTTTAAATGATTCAATAGAAAATCACAAGTAGTACAATACTTATTAGTTTTTTCAACTGTCGAAATAAGTAAATTTGTAAAATATTGATCAATATATTTTATTTTCACTATTTCAGTATCAAAAATTGTGACTCCACACTTGTGAATGTGAGAATTATTTGACGTGCTTTGATGTATCTTCGTTTAGAGTTTAATAAGGATAAAATTAAATCTAAAAAGGGATTTCGAAAATAATTTTAATGGTTTTGGTTGATAATATGTGAAAAAATAAGATACTATTTACACATTAATTTTTGATAGTTAACTTATTAATTTTTATTTTAATTATTATAACGCATTTACCTTTGTGAGTGATATTCTGATAAAAGCTTAATCCACATGCTGATTTTTTTTGTTTGTTGCAAAGTACACTTTTTGTTGAGATTTTTTTCACCTTGTAAACAAAGTTATTCATTCAGCGCATTCATCGTACGTGCATAGTAAATGGTTGCTATAGCAACGACAGAAAATATCAGCTTGAAGTGCTTTGAGTTTTATTTGTTAATGGTTAGAAGTACTAGACGAAAACATTAATTTGCATTTTTCTTGTTCGCCATTCACAATTACCTTCATTGTCTGCGGTAATGCTATTCAAAATAAATAAAAGAAATTCTAATCAAATAGTTATCCCCTATATATATAGAAACAATCAATTAATAGTACCAAAAAGGATAGAGTTTTATTATATGGCGAACATTTACGAATTGCACTTCACCAAATTCATTTTTTTCAAAATAAACGTAGACTTACTAAATATTTGTTGAAAAAGGATCATAGAATCTTAAAATTTTAGCGGGAAAAAAAGTATATTTTCACTTTATATTAAAACAATTAATTATTAATTATTTTATTGTTTGAAAACGTAAACTTATATATAAAAAAAACTATTTTAGTGGTTGTTTTGAAAGGATTTGTTAATTGTAATCATACATCATGAAGTATTCACCTTGGAGAAAAACGTTTAATTTACTGAGAAAAAAATTGATTCATTCAAGAATTAAAAAAAAAAATATATGAAATTCAGAATCGAATTAAGCTAAAGCGATAAGATTTTGTGAAAGAATTTAACTTCAGTAATATTTTTACTTTATAGTGTGAATGAAATATAAAATAACTTACAAATGATTTTGAAATTGTAAAATCATTTTAATACCAGACGATTTTTTTTTATTTTGAAAGAAATGGGAGAATTGCACGTTCGAAAGAATTTTCTTGTTTTGATTTTATAAGAGCTGAATGGAAACACCACAGTGTTCCAGAACTTCTTAACATTCCTTTATACGTATCCAGGAATAATTCAGTGAAGGAACATAAAAACAAAAAAGTACATGTGATCTGAGTAGACGCCATCTTGAGTGATATCTGAGTCAAATTCGTCTGAATGAACAATAATAATCGTCCAGTGTCGGTCGGCATTTTCACAAAGAGCCTAGAAATCTTTTCATGGTTATCGCCCGAACCAAGCCGGTGTACTTCAAAGGGATTGTGAATGGATGATAAACCGGCGTTATCTTTCTTTTTTTTCCTCCTCTGTTTTTTTTCTCTCGTTATTTATTTATTCTTTTTTTTCGTTCTTTTTTTCCTGAAGCGGTTTTTCAAGTTGAATGAATTCAGTTGCTGTGCTTTAGTGGGCAGTGTTTTTCTCTCTTTTTTTTTTTACGTTTTATTATTATTATTATTATTTCGTTATAGGCTTATAAGGAAGTTTTTGATGTTGTGTTATTATTTACTGCCAGCAAGGAGTGGAACGTAATAAACGTCTTTTTCTATATTCGTTTTTTCTTTTGAATATAAATACAGCTTTTGCGTGATAATAGTTAATAAAGGAGGAAGGGGGATTGTTTTCTGAATGGGGGGGGGGATCTTTTTAAGTACGGGATTAAAGTAGCCGCTCGTAATAAAGAATTAATTTATTCTCACCGATCGATTATAAAAGGCAGTTTTATGAATATTTTTAGGTTTTACTAAAATTTCTCTTAATTTTTGCGTTATTTAACCAGTAGATCATAAAATATTTCTTCGTGAAATTGAGACGTTTTATACGCATCAATCATTTTGAATTCACTCAAGAAACCGCTCAGTTATAAAATTAAAAAAAAAAAATAAGGAGATTTTGTTATATTTAAAATAATTTCCGATTTCAAAAGCAAAAATAGTTTTTATTGTGTATATTGTAATTGACGTAAATTTTATATAATCATATTTTTTTATGTCAATAAAAAAACACTTTTTTTTATGTAAGGTGGTATTAAAATTAGTTCATTCAAATTTCAATCGATGCATGTTTAAATGAATGTAATTGAAAAATGGTGCGATTATTATGTTTCTTTTATTCGATTTTGATTCCAGTTCGTATATTTCTTAATAATTTTGAAGTTTTTTTGTTTTGTTTTGGATGTGTGCTTTTTAAAATAACAGTGGAATAATTAGTTTATGAATTTAAAAAAAAAAGAATTTTAAGTTTTTGCCGGTGTAATGAGATAAAAAAACAATCAAAATATTCAACAGAATTACATTTAAATTCTTTCCGAATTTTAATTTTTTTTTTATTGAGATCAATATTGAAAAAAAAATAAAAATAGCTTAGTTCAAGACTTTTAGAATGTATTAATTGTTATTGATTTATATTAATGGAATTTAAAAAATATCTTTGGATGCATTTATATATTGATTCTGTTTAAAGTGTGTCTGAAACATGGATGAAAAACATCGTTTGCCCTTTAGTACCTTCTAAATATAAACTTGAATTTCTACTGTTCATGTTATTTCATATAAAAATCATAGTAAAAGTTATTTCTGTTTAAATATTCTTAGGTAGATTTATTTTGTTTAAATTACTACTTTTGAAGAAGAAAAAACAATTAAACAGGTATAAATCTCTCGCTTAGAATTTTAAGTAGAAAAGACTCATTTATAAAATAGTAATCCTATGTAACTTAAGTAACTTTTGCAATGAATTTTGAGATAGTCTAAATGTTTACATTGTAAAATGTCATAATTCTAATTAGTTCAAAAACATGTTTCTCTGCTTGGAAATATATTATAAACATCTTATTTATACCTTTGTTTGAATGATAGCTTTTTGTAAAATCTGAAGATTTGTTTGAAAATTATACTTTTGAAATAAAATATTTGATTAATTGTTAGCTTTTTTTTCAATGTTTGATTATAATTTATTTTATATAATGTGTGTAAATAACTGCACGACATTTTAACATTAATATTTCATCATTGTGGCAATCAGGCGAAACAGTTAAAAAAAATCGTCTAAAATTATTTAAAAATTAACATATTTGTAAAAAAGATTTGAAATTATACACGTGTAATTATGTTCTCGTACAAACTCACATAACGTCATAAATGCCTCTCGAAGTGTCAAAAATGTGAACTCTCTCTAATTAGTTGTTCTGAAATAATGATTTATTTTTTGTTTTTGTAATCATAATTCTTTTAATTTAGAGAACTTTTGTTTTTGTGTTATTATATTTATTATTTCAAAAATTAATTTCTCACGTGTCTGATTAATATTTTTATATGAGATGGAATTTTTTTTTTTTTTGTACGCTAATGAATCTCTTATTAAAATATTTGATGGATCGAATTAATATATTTATTGGATTTCTAATGTAAAGTTTGAATTTGTCTTTACATTCAGTTTTGATAAATAAAATTAATTTTTTTTTTATTTAAATGAATTTAAAGTTTTTTATTTATTGTAAATAAAGTAAAAGAAAGCATTTTTTTTCCTTTCGTTTCGCCTAAATTCGAATAACTTCACAATTAAAGTTTTCAGTATTTGTAAATACAATATTTGATTTAACTATTTATCTGGCATCATCTAATATTTTGGTGTCACGGACTTCGTACTTGAAACATAATTTATAGAAAACCGGCCTCGACCCTTTCACAGAATTTGCTCAGCAGACGACAAACGAAAAGCCGAAGTAAAGTGAAAAAGAAAACCAAATTTTTTGGATTGGTTCCAAAAGAAAAAAAGTGAAACTCTGGGGTTGTTTCAAAGCGCCGAACACGTAATTATGTGTTCTATCGTTAGCACAGCTACATAAATAAAGGAATTTCTCGTTCCACATTTCGAACGAAATGATCCAAGAATGAGTAACGGTTTTAACAGTCCAAATAATTTAGATCGTGACACTCATGTTTTATTATTCATTGTGGGGGGGGGGGGGAGTTAAAAACCGGCGAATTGTTTATGTACAAATATTTATCATGTATGAAAATTTATTTTGAAGTATTAAGTTATTATCAGTGGAGATTCAGTTTGTATAATTAATTAATTAATAATTTAAGATAATTACTAAAAATCTAAACATTTGAAATAAAATCAATTTATTTATCACCAGATATAGGCTCCATGGCAAGAGTGACACGTTATATATATATATATATTAAGAGTTATTTCCTGATAACTCTCATTTAAATTAGCAAAACGACAATTATTTTTTTTCTCGTAATTACCTTTCAGTGTATTTATTCACATGGAAAAAAGGATTTCTGTATTTAAATTATCTTCTGATTAATTGATTGATTCATATTTGGTAAAATTTTCTAGATCAATATATTGTTTATATAAATTTGAAAAAAAAAACTTTTATCCCTTGTAAATATGATACGAAAGGTGCTATTTACGATAAAAAAAATTAAAAAATAATATTTTTGCTTACCTTTTTTAAAAAAAAAATTGTTTTTTTAAAACCAAAAATGAAAAATACGAAATATTATGGATTTTTTAATGCAAAAAATTAATTGATAAGATTGAAAGATAAGAGTGAAAACAAGTGCGTGGTTTCAAAAATCGATATTATCATTTACATTAGCCACCTGGTGTTGAGAATTACGCAATTTTATATCGTTTAGCGAACTGATAGGTGCCTGTTGTGTGTAATGTTGAGGAGGGAGAAAAAGAACGAGTACACACACACACACAACACTAGCTGAATGACTCATGAAACCATCGAAGCATCCAAGCGTATGTTCACTTTGAAGTAACTTAACTATTTACAGCGATCTTTATTCTTTGCCGCAACAGGAAACGATGTTCCACACTCTGACATTTTTTAGGCCATTTTCGAAGAGATGCAACGATTTAATTCCTCACTCTTACGGTAAATGGAATATAAAAAAATGGAACATAAAAACGCGGCATTTCTTCAAGGACGGAGTATTCGAATAAAAAGAAGGGAAAATAAATATAGGTTGAGGAAAATCGGCTCTGCTCTCCTGTTCGAAGAAGGTCGTGCAGTGTTTTGAAAAGGAATTCGAACTCATAAATTCTAAAGTATAGTGATGTGATTATTGTTTATTAAGTTTGCAATCACGTAGCATTTCTATTTTCAACTTAAGATGTCATTAAATAAAATAATTATGTTACGTAATTTTCTTTTCTAATAAATTCTGAGATTGAGAATGATTTTGTTTTACTCTTGGTTTTTTTCCTCTTTAAATTCTGTGACTCAATCTGTTTTAAATTGACGGTAGTAATTGATATTAAGGAATATTTTTGTTTTCATAAATTTTTCTTTTTCTGCAATGCATCCTTGTTTTTATTTGTTCTGCCGGCTTAATTTTTTTTAAAGTTGAAATATGTGTTTGTTAATACATATTTAAAAAAAAAAGAAATTATTTTTGAATTATTAATTGCATTTTTACTACAAATCTGCAAAAATTGTCGAAATTCTTTAAAACTTTTTTTTTAGTTCAAACATGTGTTTCTTATTATCTAAGTTTAAATTAAAACTTGTGCACTGTGATAACAAATTTTAGTGATCTCTTTTGAATGTTTTGATTACATTTCTTCAATATGTGGAGAACTAAATATAGGTATTCGATAGATAGTCAGGGACGTAACGATTTTAATTTATTTAAATTCATTATTTGACACTTCTTAAGACTAAAAATGTAAACTCCCTCGCTGAGGTATCTTTTATAATTTGAGAAATGTATTTCAAATTGGGTTTTTCATGAACTTTTAAATTTTTTGGGGTTTTTATGTTTTTAATTCTTTTTCTGTGTCCCGCAAAACACATAAATTTTTATAAAAGCGCGATAATGTAGTTTCCCTTTAATACTTCAAAGGAAAATAAATTTTAAAGGCTTTATTTGATATTTTTTTGATATGGTAACGATCATTTACGCAGGAAGAATTGAATACAATGCAGTGCTTCTCTTTTAATAACAAACACGTAAAACTATGAAAATTTCTTATTTTACTAACTACGAATGTATAATAAATACAATAGTTGTTATTTTTTACAACTATTAACAGTTACAGTTTCTAAGTGAATGCTTTTTTCGATTGCTTGCAAAATTTCCTTGCAAATACATTTCAAATATTGACCCCCTCCCCCTGCAATAAGCACTTTTTATAACTACTCATTAAAACTTTAATTTTTAGGGGAGTTTCTCGTGTACACACCAGTGTTTCTTAAACTAGAGGTGGGAACATAAAATGAGATCGCCAAAAATTTTAGAATTTTTGAAAAATAGTTTTTTGTACAAAATAGCTTGTAACAGATTGCCAGAACAGTCTTCTGGGTTCATGGTACTGTCTGATTTGATCCAGTCATGGACACGACATCATCATCATCATCAACTCTTCACCATTAATTATAATAATAGTTTATTTAGATTCTTATTGTAGTATCGATCTAACCTAAAGAATATTGAGGAAGTACTAAGTCCGGCGGTGTCGACTATTATTCCAAGATTTAATAAATTAATTAACAAGTAATATAAAAAAAATTAAGTCAATTCCTACTTTGATAAACAAAAAATTATTTTAGTTACTTTTTTATTAATTAGTTACAATTAATATAAATTTGTCCATACATATGACAGAATCACAACATTAAGTGGCAATTAATTTTTATTGATTATCATGAAAGCATCGTATTGTCATCCAAAACAATCGCGTATATAAAATTTCAGTTCAACTGGATGGTTTGACCCAAGTCGCTAAAAATGAAGCCAACGTGGCTGTCTCTGTAATTCTTTAAATAAATTTCAATCAATTCTTTTTTAAAAGTAAAATTAAATTATATTGTTGCCCCAAACTGTAGTGTATAGAAAATTTCAGCTCAAGTGAGCGCTTTAAAAAGTGAGAAAAAAACCTTTTCAAGTCGCCAAAATGGTCGCTGAGTCGTCAAAAATTATGCCAATATGGCCGTATTCGTAATTCCTTGACTAACTAGTTTTTTTTCAATTACTGTATTGTCATCCATAACATTTCAGCTCAATTGAGTGCTTTGAAATGCATTTTATTAATTAATGACACAATTTGAACAAGATAAACATATATTTAAATACATATATAGAGAAAGAGTGGTAATACTAGGAATTGAAAAATATAATCAAGCTCATCTTTCGCATTGATACGGATCCTTGCATATACCGTTGTTAATAAAAGGTGATGATCTCAGAACTGAATCCAAAATAACTACACTTAGAAAATAAATTATAGTTTATGTATAATTTGTCGTATAATTACATTATATGATGTTTTTTATTTTATTTTGTTAATTAAAATGTCTATATTGTTAGAATCAAGGCAAAAACTTGTTGCAGATGTTTGTCACTGAAAAACAATAATATACTACGAATGAAACACATGTAGAAGTACCCAAGCGTATGTTAACTTTTTCAATGCTTATGGGGGTCGCACAAATTTTTTTTATAAAAAAAAGGGTGGCCACCTCGAATTCCTCGCATACACCTAGGAATGGATCAATCGTCATGTGTACGATTAAAAATTGTTAAAATTTGAATTATAAATTTGTGTAAGTTAGTAGTCGTCCTTGTTAGATGATCTTGGTTCAGAATTACGTGGTCCGTTACCAAAAGCATGTAAACCTATTCTAAGTATGATACTAATAAACTATTAACAATTATTACCGTGCATTTTACTTGTTCATGTTGTAAATCTAAAAAATGGGACCCGTGACTTTGTGAGATTGATGTGCGATTGTAACTCAAAGCTACAACTGCTGTTGCTAATTTATCGGAAGTTGTTCAGCTGCTGCTCATTTTAAATTTATTCTATTTGCATTTATAGTTTCAATATTTATAAAAGGAACTATTTCATTTTTGTCTAAGTCATAAAATCGTGTATCACATACTTTGCAACTTTTAACTGCATAAAAGTATATCATGCATTTATTTTCATTTTGGAGCAAGAGTAAAGATGCTATATAATGTTATATATAACCTCTTACTATATGTAAGAGGTTATGTATAACATTTTTATTTATATATATCCCTTTTTGAATCACTCTGTTTGAAATAGGTATAGTAAGAGAACTTAAAGTTGAGAAATATCTGTTATGTGACAGAGAAAAAAGGTGAAAAAAGTTCACCAAGCACCGAAGCTTTAGATCAAAACATGCAAACGTAGAAAAACATCGTTACTGAAAACAGGTTTTCGCGCGATCTATTCTTATAAAAAAATGGCGAACAAAAAAATAAAATAAAAAAATGAAAGTAATAAGCACAGAATCAAAAAGAAAGTGCAGTAATAGTAGTAAAAAAAAAGTATGTAGTGAAGCGCGTAGAGAACAAGCATGGCGGCAAGCCTTGATCTCCGTACTTTGTAATTAGTTGCAATACCGACGTCTTTCAAGCGGAAAGAGAAAATATTAAAAAAAAGAGCAAACGATAGCGAGCGCCGCTAGTGGGCGCCACAGGTTAAACTTTAATTTCGGACTCGGGACGTTTAATATTCCTTGGTCTCTAATTCTGGTCGGCTTTTCCTCCTTTATTACTAGGGTAGGGAAAATGAAAAATGGAGGATATATAAAAACTTTGTTATTCGATTTTTTTTTTTATAATTTTAATATTTGTCGTTTGCACGATATGCTTTCATCAGAACAGAGTAGTGAATGGAAGCAGATGATTACAGGTGGAATAGTATTTTATTAAAAAAAGGAATGAATTTTTCTTACCGTATTTCCTGTCCTATATTAAAGTCGGGATGCTGGGAAATTAAAAATTGATCTTAGAAATAAAACTGAAATTACCTTATTTATCTCAGTTCTTTTTTTTAAGATCGAATTTAAATTGACGGGTTATGATTTTTTTAAAAAATATGCAATAGGTTTTTCTGCTTATTAATTAGTACATAGTTTAAAATGTTCATTAAAAGTAGATTGAATTTCTAGAATTACTTCAGTCATGACTTGTTACCTTAATGTGTAAAAAGAAACATAGTACTGTAGGATCTCATTATAATCTTGAGTCATTGGAACTCGAAAACGTCCGGATTAATCTAAGTACCCTGTAAAATGAGCCAAAGTGCAAGTACAAAGCTAAACATTTCTTTCCATTTAAAAGCAAAACGGAGCCACTTACTCAAAGGAATACAGAGTTTATAAATGAAATATAGATTATAAGAAATATTAGATATGAATATGATAAATGATTCAGAATGACATCGTAATGAGCGCCATGTTGCCTACCGTTGAATCAGTGTGAACAAAACAGCTCGTTGCCAGTAGCATTCTGCTAAACTTTAGATTTGACAACGATTAAATACATAACACACTATTATGTGTTTTGAGTAAAACAAAACAAAGTAGTATATAATTTTACGAGGGAGAACTTAAAAATATCAATTAATTACTTATATGATAAGTGTTACACCCAAAATAAATTTAGAAGAAAAAAAAACTACTTGGAACACATGATGCTTATTAATTACGATTTTTTTTTAAATGGCTGTCCGAAGTAATGAAGGTTGATTATGTGTGTGTGGGGGGGGGGGGATAAATGACTTATTTTTCCTTAATAATTCAGCTTCGTAACTTTTCAATTCCAGTGATATGATTTTTAATCTTGCAATTAAATGTAAAGAGAACTAAAATTCCATAAATCGTAACTTTTTAATATTTTATTTATATTTGCGACTTTTTAATAATGATTAAATTACTGATTAATTAATTATTTCCGTTTAATTTCTTAATTTGTTTCATGAACTTACGTTACTTTATTGCATGAATATTAAATCGAAATCTGTCAATCTTATTTAATTTTTCTTTGCATTTTCAGGATATTATACATAATATTCCTAACGCAAAATTATAATTGCATAAAATTTTTATGAAAAATTTCTGTTTTGAAGGAACAAGTGTTATCTATCACATGGAAAAGTTCGAACGTAAAAATATTTTTCATTTCTATTTTTTGAAATATCCTTGGAAAGTGTTATTGATTATTCTGTAGTTTCGTTTCTTCTCCAATGTCAAAATTTTTAATTAATACATTAGATAAAGGTAATTATAAAGAAACACCGTTTACATTTTGAAAAATGAAGAATATATTCTAAATAGAAATTGATTTTAATTAGCTTAGCATATATATATATATCAGTTTAAAGTTCGTAGATTAAATTTTCTTTCCGGATTTGTTGCACACATTCTTAACTAATATAATTTTTAGTATTCTTTTTCAGGTGGATCTTTAATATTTATTTACAATTTCATTCTTACACTATTTTCTGTTCTTTGAATGTCAGCTGTATTGGCAAATATAGGGGAAGGTTCGCTGCCTTAAAATTATGTTTAACCCTACATTCTTAGTTCCTAAGACTAAAAATTTACTATACTACTGTGGCTATCTTTTTTGTTGTCGTCGCTTTACTTTGATTTATGACAATTTAGTATATGATTATTGATTTTATATACACACACAAAGATGTATAAACATATATAACACAATATATATCAGTGGCGCACACAAGGGGGGGGGTGTCCACAGGTCTGGACCCCCCCAATCACCCTTGATTTTTTTTCGACTGACTGTAAGCATGCAGTACGTAAAAGTTAAATATTGTTGGTAATAATTTGTTTTTTATATGTTTGGCAGCGTATTGGGGGTACAATACGAGAAAGCTGGACTTTGAACCCCGGCCCCCCTTTCCCTTTAAAAAAATCCTGTGTGTGGGCCACTGATATATTTATATATATAATATGCAGTGGCGCAAACAAGGGGATTTCCTAGGGATCCGGACCCCCTAAAGCCCTTGAGTTTTTTTCGATTGATGATAATCCTATATATATATAACGTAAAATTTAATTTAGTACTTGTAATTAACAATTTATTTTATTTATTAATGCTAATTATTAATTCAATAATTTATTTTTTACTGTTCTTTGTTAACAAAATCAGAAGAATCAATTGGTGTTGTCTTGGGGTATGACACGAATTGGGGGACTTTCGACCATGGACACCCCTCTTGAAAAATTTTTGTGTGCGCTACTGTATAAATGTAAAATGAATTAATGATTATTTACATTATCCAACGCAATCAAATTTTAATTACAAACGGCAGATAAAATTGTGGACATCCTTTTGCCATAAAACAGCTTAATTCTGTGACAATGTTCGTTTCCACTGCCCCATCCCCTTTCCCCGTAGCTTTCATGTGCCATCACTCTTCGGTGCAAATCGGTTCCAAATTGCAAACCACAGATAGTAGCAGCAGTAGTACGCGTCACACACACACATGCACACCAACAGAATGGGCGGAAAAAAAAGACAAAGTTTGAACCTAAGCTAGGAAAAGAAAGAAAGTAACAAGAAGACAGAAACGAAACAAAAAAGACAAGTGCCGTGAAGGAAGGGAAAAAAATATCTTTCAAACAACATCACAGAAAAAAAGTCCACCAATTCCTAGAAATGAAAACGTACTGACTCTCCGGGACACTTTAGTTCTGGTGAGCGAGCTAATTTCGGGCAGTGTTGTAGCAAGTACACCGTGAGGGATGGAAAGGTGGGTGGGTCCCCCCTCGGAGGGGTGGTGGGTGGGGTACAGGCCTCCCCCTTGTGTGCCCCTGCACCTAATGATGTCTAGGGTCAGACAAGCGGAAAGTTCTAAAGGCGCCGTCTTCTAAGCCACGACTTCTTTTCCTATCCTTGTCTTGCTAGATATCTCTGCTCTCTAGGAGTAGTTATTATGAAGAGAGTGTTGCAGCTGTTTTTTTGGGCAATGTGTTATTGCCTGTGGAAGAAATATATTTTTCGGGATTACTGTGTTCGAAAATCAAGTTTGTGAATCATTGGTTTGTTTTTTAAGGTTGGGATCCTTGCCGGTTTTATCCTTCGGTGGGGTTAATGGGTTTGAAACAATTTCTTTAAAAAAAAAAAAAAAAATCCAAGCGAAATGGAATCAAAAGTTCAAGTGATCTCTAAAAAAGAGGTCTTGTAGAAAGTGCTTGTTTGTGCTGCCATTTTTCGAATGGAATTTTTTAAAAAAATATTACACGCATACATTTTTTACAATCCCGTTTTGTTGAATAATTTTATTTTCTGAATATTCTTGAAAAATTTGCTGATTGTTCTGTTTCTTGACTCTTCTCTAATGTCCAAGTATTAAATTAATTCTCTGAATATAGATAATGATGAAGTAAAACCGGTCATATTGAGAAAAATTAATATATTCTAAATTGAGAAATTTTTTACCTGATGTTCGGCATTGGTAACTAATAATGTTTTTAGTAATATTATTTTAGTATTATGTTTATAATCTTTAATATTTATAAAATCATATTCTTACACTATTTTCTCTACCTTGAAGTTCAATGGTACAGGCCAGTGGTCTTCAAACTGTGTTCCACGGAACCCTGAAGTTCCACGAGTCAAAATAAAAAAATTCAAAAAGAAACGTATAAATGTATATGCAAAATTGATGCACTTTTTATATTTGTTGAAAAACACCTACAACATATCAACAGATTCGATGTAAAAAGTCTAAATTTAAACAAGTACAGATCCTAAATTTTATGCTGCCAATTCTCTCGTGCAAATACATATTTCACACAGTATTTCTGTATAAAAGTGTATAAGTGAAAAATATTTCTCACGTGAGTGGCTACAAAAACAAAGTGTAGAAACAAATGAAACTCAGAATATCTAATGTGATTACAGCTTTTCTCAATAGACCTAGACTCCGAAAGTTTGTGTGAAAAAATGCGAGCACATATCCCAGTTACTAAACATAGTGCATGGGTAGGTGACATTTGGATCACAGATTAATATTATTAATTAGTAAATTATACTAAAAGTAGATTAAAATTTTTTAATAATAAATGCAATTTTTTTAATTGCCTTTATATTGAACTATTGTTGATCTACTTCTAATATTATTTTAAGATATTTACTTCTAAGTGTGTGTGTGTAATAGTACAGGGTTCGTCGAAAATACTTTCTAGTTCTAGGGGTTCCGTGAGTTGAAAAAGTTTGAAGGCCACTGATATAGGCAAATATAAGGGAAGGTTGGCTGACTATAAAACTATATTTACTCTATACGGACTACATACACTGCACACGAGACTACAGACGTACACAGACTATTTTCATGTGGGAGGGCTACATTTTACATTATATAAAAGGAAAGGTAGACAAAGGCACCGAGAAGTTAATCTAAATGCTGAAAATTAAAAATCTGTTGGAATATAGGTGGGGTTTGAACCCCCAAACCCCACCCTTGTTTCCTTAGGAGAAGAGTTTGCTATTATACAACTGTGGCTATCTTTTTTTTTAACCTGTATTGTTACATCTTTCTTGTTATTGCTTTACTTTATTATTTGGTTTTATTCTTTCCGTGGGGTTCTCATGTCTTGTAAAAAAAAAAAATGCTTGTTTGTGCTGGCATTTTTTTAATAGAATTTTTTTAAAAGTATTTCATTCATGCATTTTTTATAATCTTGTTTTGTGTTTAAGGGGGTTCACCCATGCGACAGCCTATTTTTTAAGTAATCTTAGGGAATTTTTTTTTGACGACCAGTAAAGTAATAGAACTTTTAACTTTTTTTTTTATCATTTGTTTATATGTATTTTAAGAGTATGTATATAAATGTTTAGCCATAAATATCCAAATGAACGTGAGTTACAGCGCTGTGAACACACCCGCCTCGAAAAAATTTACACTCACTTCTTCCACGATTTCGGATGACTGGTTTATCTGAGATAAAAAAAAAAAATTAACGGCGTTTTAATCTATAAGCTTCAATGCACGGAATGGACTACACTCAATTGAAAATATCAAAAATTAGATTTTAAATACACCTCTGAAGAAAAAGTTTCGAATTTCATGGGTTTTTTTTGTTATGCTTTTGTTATAAAAAATAGAAATGTTTTGAATTTTTAAATGATCGTAGTCCATTTGGTGCGTATATATGTGCTGAGTCTACCCTTGAAGTCATTCGCGGTCAAACCGTTCTTGAGGTATGATGGAGGAAAGTTTGAAAAACACAGTTTTGAGAAAAACGCGTTTAAAACGCTTCAAGTCCGATTAAAACGATGAAAATCTTAACTTAGCGCGACGAACAGCTGCTTTTCTAACACCTGCTTCTTTATAACGACTTAGAATTTTGAAAAATCACTTTACCACCGTATTCTTAGACATGTTATAAAAAAAATTATGAAATAATATTTTTTTTGATTTTTTTGAACCCATCTATTAAGGGGGTAAACCCCTTAAAAACGTAGACTTTTTAAAAAATTTTTTCTTTGTGTGTGTGTCTCTTCCTTTTTTTTTTTTTTTTAAATTGTAATTTACAGATAAATATTTTAGTCATTTCTTTACACCTGGAATTATTACTGTGAACAAAAGGTTCTGATATTTGTTTTTAACATAATTAGTAACATCATATATGACAGCTAATAATCGACAATATTTCTTAAACTATCAATTTGTAATTTTTTAATTTCCTTTTGTTCAATTAGTAACACATTTCCTCCATAAAAAAGGATAAATTAAAATACTGCAATCTCTAATAATGATTACGATTAAGAACATTCTTTTAATCGATTAAGGTATTATTTTCAAACTGATGAAACAGTTGAAACAAGTTTTCTTTTAAATTAGCACTGAAAAAAAAAATGTTATTTTTTTAATGTATTTCTTTAAAATTACACGTAACTAGGTTGTTAAATTTTACTATTTTTGAATAATTTGTTGTTTTTGCGGTGTCCATGAACCTCAGACAAGGAAACATCACCTGCTTCGTTTACTCTAAAGTTTTGAATTTAAATTAAGAATAAAATCTGATTTGAATTTTAAAAAAACAAGGAAATAACTATTTTGGGGGACGGCTTATTTAGTATTCACGGGACTTCATTTTTATTTTCAGATAACAAATGTAATCACCGAAGCAAGAAGGATTTATACATCACTTAAAAAAAAAAAATTCACTTGTTATCTAAAATTATTCCAATCAAAATGTAAGCATATATCCCTTGGAATCGTTTGTCTTTTGAACTTGTTTTGAGATGCAAAATAATGTTGAATCTAAATTTTTAACATGTTCTAAGCATTGCAGTTGACATAGCAACGTTATTTTTAGAAAATGAATCGTTATGATCTACAAATTTGATAAAAAAAGAATAATGTTCTATAAACCTGTTCTAATGTGGAATGTTGTGTAATTACTATTAATTTAATAGGAATTATTTGAACTTTTAAGACATTGAGTTGAGAAGACATGTCTGTCGTAATATGTGCGTTAATTAATGGAAAAATATTCAATTTAATATTACTTAACAAGATATGTTATAAGATAGTATAGAAATATTAAAATATATAAATGTATATTTGATTTTTAAGGTTTTACAAATTTTCATTTTCATGTTGAAGTATGGTGTGTTTCAATATAGAGAGGAATTTTATTGAATTTAGCTGAGAAATCAACACAATATATTCATGAAAATTTTTTTATCTTCATTTATTAAAGTTGTTTTCTGGGTTTTATGATATCAAATTAATGCTATGAAATTATTATTATTCTTTGTATAAGTCAAAAAGCAGTATCCAAATCCATGTGGTAAAAAATATCCCAATTTTAATGCAATTCGTTTGATTGATTCTGTATTTGAAACGACCCAAAAAACTATTGAAGATGATTTCTAATTTTGAACCACAAACAAATGGTGAGAACGTCACCTAAATTGGCACCCCACTCTCTAAACTTCCACACCACGTCAACGTAAAAATTTTGAACTTCTTACTGTTTTTAACCCTCTACATGGTGTGTGGCACGAGATTTGATAGAAACAGCGCCGGCCTTGATTTCACGATCATGACCACTCGCCTGCTATGGCAACGTGTCCGTAGTAGCCTAATGTGGTTATGTTTCAAACTCGTAGCCGACGGGTCATGAGCTCGAATCTAGTGCCATTGAAGACCCTCGGGTAGAGCAGTTGATGCACGTTTGATCCGTTTGATCCGTCGAGGCTCAAAGTCCTCCCATTGGCGTGTGTTGTTGTTTGGAGAGGGTGATGTCTTCTCAGGTATCGTCGTCTTTTTCAACCGAAGCTCAGAATTACGAGGTCCACTGCCAATAGCCTTCGTGTTTTTTGCTGTGCGGAGTTAATAAATACTCACTCTACTGTGGCCATTCGTGTGATTGTAATGCTCATGTCGATTTATTCATGTATTATTTTAAAAAAATTTGGTGAAGCATTGTATGAATACATAATTTTTTTCCCCGCTTTAAGTTACAAATACATTTAGCACAATGTAATGTGAGGAAATACATATTAAATTTTATACAAAAAAACAATTGCTGTTTTGATTTAGCATTGATGGAATTCTCTCACAAAATAAATTGTTTATTTTATGATAATGAATTTAAAATATGATTTTTTAATTAAGGAGGTTTCTACCTTAAAGGATATACTGCATCTTTAAGTGTAATTTAAATGAAAATAATTTAAAATTGTCTTTACTTGAAAAAAAAAGAACTTTTATTTTCTAATATTAAATGAATGGGTATAGAAAAATACTGTATTATATTTCAATAATCAGTAATGTCAAAATTTCATAATAGTAAATATTGAAATTCGAATATGCACAAAAAGGAACAACTTTATCGATTATCTATAACCAAGTCTCTCTTGATCCCCCCCCCCCCCGCATACTAGAATCTTGATGACAAACTGTATTTAGAAATCGTCTCATTGTATGCAAACCTTTTTGTAATATTCACATGCTTTTACATGAACATTTAGACCACACACATCGGCCTATTGTGTTCCATTCAGGCAAACGATTTGTCTGGCCAGTTGCTCTTTGATAATCAATCAATCCTTTGTGATTGCTTTTATCGCTTCGTAATGTATTTTCACACCTCGGTGAATGACTGTTCCTTCTGTGGGACCTCCCTGTTTTCCATAGAGAGGATTGTCGGATGCTAGTTTTGGCTTTTCCTTTCATGTTTCTTTGGTTTTTGAAGGGACAAAATCGATACCTTGTTTATCACGTGTTGCTCTTTGATTTTTATTTTATCAAATATCATTGGTTCTAAGGAAACGTATCCTTATTTATCTACTGATAATTTGGATGTGTTGAGACATATAATATTCAACTCATTGCCAACTAATGGCCACTCAAGCCAAGTGAGTTAATAAACAAACAGAAATTTATTAAAGTTATAGAACAATAATTTGTAAAATAATTAATTTTTAAAATGAATATTATAACTTTATATTTATGCATTTGTAATATTAGGAATTTGTATTTTATGTAAACTAATATTTATATTTATACTGTGTATTTATATTGTAAATCTGGAAGCAATTTCCTTGTAACATTCTTCAGTTTACTGGATTGGCAACAGTCCGTATTTTGGCATCAAACTAGTTACAATGTTTTGATGTGGCTCCGCTAAGCCTAATGGAATAAAAATTTCTTTTTCGAATTTTTTGCAGCAAATTTTAAAACTTTAACGTTATGGAACAAAACGTGATGCTTGCATCAGTGACATACAAAAGAGTGGGGTTTGGGGGTTAACGTCCCCATAAACCAACAGAGTTTTATTTTATCAAATACTGTATTGGTCCAAAGGAAACGTATAATTACTGTTGACTAATAGATAAGAAGCATTTGGTTACACTTATATATATCGGTTACACAAGAGTGTGGTTTGGGGGCTAATCCCCTCCATAGATTTTTATTTTTTTAAAGATAATTCTTTTTTTTTTCTCTCGTTGAAATAAAACGTATCTCCTTACTTATCTATTGATTAATAAATAAGAATAATTTGGGTTTTTTTTATATCAGTGGCGCACACAAGGGGTTAAATCCCCGATCTGCAGATTTTTATTTTATCAAATACTTAATAGGTTCGAACTTAACTATTGACTTAATTATTGACTATCTATCGTATCTATCGTTCTTACTTCTCTATTGACTAATAAATGAGAATAATTTGGATGCTTTTACATCAGTGGCGTACATAAGAGTGGGATTTGGTGATTGACCCATAAACCAGCAGATTTTTAATTTTAACCATAATATATATATATATATATATATATATAAGATCAGAGAGAAATGTTGATCTATAAAACGTGATGTGAACCAGAGGTCGTCAAAATCTACCACTAAATATATAATTTTATATTTGATGGAACTCTAATATGATTGATCAGTATATGGCGGACCACTATAACTATATTGTCTTATTTATATCTCTACTTTCATTTCCATCTCACTTCACGAAAAACAAGAACTAACTGGCAACGCAAAGCAATATCCACAAACTAAACTGTTATATCACCAATTTAACGTGGTTGCCAACGGCTTCAAATGTCGCCAGATAAACCTGCAAAAGTAGCTAAAAAAATTCTACAAATTCCAAAGAAATTCAACTAAAAGGAGTAGCTAAAATTTTTAAGAAAAGTGTAATCCATATTCCATTATAAATTTTGTTACGCGTCGTTATTGATCCTGAATCTTCATAAAAAATATAAATGTCCCAATTTTTCTGTGGACTATTTCACGAACCACCAGTTGGCGACCACTGATGTAGACCGCATTAGTTTCAGTTACAAGTGTGAAATTACGAAGTATAAAATTCGATTGAAAATTAAATGATTATTTACTTTTTAATTGCCAAAATCTTATCAGCATATCAAGTTTATTGCATCAATTATAATTTATTTTCGTATCTCATATTTTGCTTGTGAACTTTTAATGATGTAACTGAGGTATTCCGCCCATGGTAACAATCGTGAACGTAATACTTAAATATCAAATTCCTTTAAACTGAATGTGTGAAATATATATATGCTTTTAGTATTGAGGTAATCTTGGTTTAGTACAGTGGCGTAACGTACACCCCCGCATCGCGTGGGGGGCAGGACTGGGTCCAGGACTCTAGTGAGCCCAAAGCCCGAGTAACGCTAAGTGCGGCTTGTTGCCCAAAACTTGACTTTGCAGAGGAGCCCTAATATTCTTCGTTACATCACTGATTTAGTATCTCTATTCTGCATATGTTTCTATGGATATTTTTCTAGTTACGATATTGTTTTTTAGACATTCACAAAACGAAATATTTCGCATAACAAAAATACCAAAAAACTTTTTAAAACTCTTTTTGAGGTGTTTTATTTGATACCCCGCGTCTTATGTCAACGCGTCAATCGAATAAAAGTTGAATGGACTCCTCATCTTGGGGAGAAAGGGAAAGATGATGGGATCTCAGTGAAACCAAAATAGGAAGAGGGGAAAATGTGCAGCTCTTTGACACGCCAAAGAAAGGCCTTCTTGTGTGGTCCAGCTTGTCAAGTGTTTGTCCACGTTGTCCGCCCTGTGCAAGACGCTCGCTTCTGAAAAGGACAAAAAATGAAGTCGTTTAATGCCTATTTCCTTGTTCATTCGGAACGGGAAACACGGTTCATAAGGGTTGGGAGGATGCATCACACCCTTTTTTCGGAAGAGATGTCGCGAGTTTCTTATCTTAGTAATTCTTTAGTGAAGTAAATATAAGTTATGTATTTTCTTCCTGCGTAATCAAGTTGTTGGGAGTACTGATATGTGTGTAAAAAATATTAACTTTTTTCTTGTGCCTTCATTTTCCTCCTTTGAAAGTTAGAAATAATTGTTAATATTTTTCATTCTGACATTTTAAAAGAAATTAAGTTGGAATTATGTTGGGAAAATGAAAATGCAGTTCATTTATTAAAATGAATTCAAGTCAGTGGCACACACAAGGATGGGGTGGGGGTCCTCGAATTCGGACCCCTGCCTAGCCCTTGATTTTTTTTCTCGATTTTTTACTATCCCATGTATCTGGAACGTAAAAAACGTAACGTAAATTTTTATTCATAATCAATTTTATAATTAATGCTAATTATTTAATCAAAAATAATAATAATAATTTTATTTTGTTCCCGAAAATTGACAAAATCAGAAGGCAAAATCATATGTTGGGCGCGTATTGGAGTATGGTATGAAAGTAATGAACTCTAGACCCTGGACCCGCCCCTCCTCGAAAAATTCCTGTGTACGTCACTGATTCACCCCAATTAAAATCCACAAGATTTATGGATTTTTGTTTTGTCTTTGCCTTTTACACTTTTTATATTTATTCGTATATAATCTTTAATTTAAATGTTGATTAATTAAGCAAGTACCATATGTATATTTTATATATGATTTTACTCATTCAGTATTATAAGCGTAAGGGGGAAAGGTTATATAGCCATAAAGCTGGTTTCTTTTAAACCTTGAGTTTTTTAAAGTAATTCTTAGTCTGCAGTGTTTATAAATACTGCGGCAACCATCTCTTTATTGTTTCCGAAATTTCAGTGATCTGTTTTAGTCTTTAATATTAAATCTGTCGGCTGGGTGGCGTAGTTGATTTGCCGCTGGCCTTGTACGCCCATGATTGCGGGCGCAACCCCAGCCTAAAGTGCCTGCATGACCTGCGTGCTCTCGATAAAACTAATTTCTTTGTGCAACTTCGCATCTTCAGAGCTTATGTGTTCTCCCTCTGGGAAGGAAACTAGGCGTCAAAATTACATCCTGGCAATTGGTATATACCTATATGGTGCAGCACTAAAATGTGATACCAGCTCCCGGGGAATGTACCAGGTCGGCAAGGACAAAAATACCAATCGGCAGCCCCATTGAAAATTTAAAAAGAATTAAATCTTAGTAAATCCTATATTAACTTAACATTTGTTTGAGATTCTAATCTTATAAATTTTTCTCTAAATCATAATTCCGTATACCCTATTTCGAAACGCGTCTTATTTCATCTCGCATTAAAGAATTAATTGTTTTGACAGATTTATTAGTAATTTTTCTTCAAAAGATTAGACCTAGAATTTTTGACTGATTTATTTGCGATTGCTACTAAAAGAATATCTCAATAACGACTAAGCTTGTAAATTTTTTACTAAAACATTGATGTTATTTCTATGAATAACTTCCATATTTCCCTTCATTTAAACACGCGATTATATTCTATATATTGTGTTTTATCCTGCTTTTCCTTGTATATTTAAGTGTGGAAATCGAATAATTTCCTTTCTTGTATTTTTATTCTTGAACAATTAGCGCACTTAAAATAAATCTCCTGATGTTAAAATGAAAGAATCGATGATGTGATCAATATCAAGAAATTTTTTTACTGCCACGATTATAATTCGCAAAAAATGAATGCCATCACATCTTTATATTATATATATATATATATATATATATATATATCCCAAGTAATGTACATTAAAATATATTAGGAGCGATTTATTATTACAATCATTTCTTTACAGTTTAGCTTCATTTTTTTTAACTATTCAATGTAATAATTTTTGGTCAATTAAAATTTTCTTGTAGTTATGTCTTTTCCTAAAATAATGTTACTTGACCATATATAAAACTTAGTTTCGACATGTTCATCAGCTCTTTAAGGATGAGAATTAATTTATTGAACAAATTTTACTGTTTATTACTGTTTGTTTTTCTCTCTTTCTTCCCCTTTCTTTTTCCTATAAATTCTAAAATTCGAATTAGGAAACCCAGTTCTCCCTAACGGAATACATTTCATGTTTCCCTCTTAAGTAAATATTGGCACATGTGTCGACCTATTGTAAAGAATAAGAGTAAAAAACAAATAACCCCGGTAAACACCACTATTTAACTTTATGATTAACATGTTTTCTTTGGATTGGATATTGGACATGTTCCATTGGTTATCATCAAGATGCTATTTTGGACAAGGAAACACAGTGCCTTTGATGTGTCACACATCTGTGGACTTCCTAAAGTTAAAGAAAGAATCCCTTTGTGTCTTCCGCCGCGATCGTAAGCTGCACACTTCACTAATTACGATCGAAGCAGCGACATGCAACAAAGGAATTACCCATCATTCCTAGTTTCCCCGTCGTGCCGTTTCCCGCCGATAACATCGCATTGTTTCGAATTTAAAACCGTATTCAGAATGTGTTTACATCAAATCACGATAGATTAGGAGCAAACATGAGTGATTTCAGCTGAAGACATATGATAGCCAAAGACATGTCTTATCGGCATAAATGTGTTTCATCCAGGGTCGTTGTAGGTTTTGCACTGGTGGAGACAGATTTTTCTTTGGCATTTGTTTGCTAGAACAATTCGATGTCTTAAGTTTTCGTCCTCGTTCTAATTTTGATTGCATAATAGGATAGATAAATATTTTAAATTTTTTCATTTTCCTTCTTAAATTATCGAGTAGGACGGTCTTATGAGCATTACAATACATTTATAAATTGTTATTTTTATTGTGGATAATGTCATGCTAGTTATTTTGGTACTTCTTTTGAGATAGATGGAATTGTTAATTTTGGAGGGAGGGATTTTAACTCACATAGTTCGTTTCTGGTGTTTTTTATTGATTCTGATACAAGTCATAATTGTTCGTTTTATTTATAGTTTTTTTTTTTTTTGAAAAGGTATCAATATTTTAGATTGTTGATTCAAATATTTCAGAAAACTTGATATCTTATAATTTATTTAGTATTTAATTAATTACATATGTATTAAAATTTTTAATAATAAATGTTTATCTCAAGTTTTAAGTACGTGGTTTTTTTTAATCAATCAATCAAAAATTAAATTGTGTTCTGCCTTTTTTGATTGGTGAAATTCTTAAGCCTATTTACATGATATAATCAATGAAGTATGTGTGTGTGTGCAGCAGTTATTATTTTTTTCCCCTAAAATTTTCATTCAGTTTTGGTTTTATGAAATGTTATTACATTCGATTTTTGGAATCATTCTTAAGTTTCGTTATATGTATCATGTGCAGGTCATACAGTAAATTTTCACCTAATTACTAATCACAATAATTTTAATGTGGGGGGGGGGTAGCAAAAATAAACTTCCTTACTCATGTTAAAGAAAACCTTAAGCAAAAAAACTTATAATTAATTTAATCCTGTTTCTCCCCGTATAATTTTATCGTCTGCCAAAACACAATCGAAATAATTGAAGAAACCATGTGTTGATAATTAAAAATTTCTGAGAAATATAAAAACAAAAAAAAATTGCGTTCAAAAATGAAATCGGGAAAATATTAAGTTCTTCCGTGTGAAAAAGAATTTCCACATTTTGAATTAAAAAAAAACTGCGATTAATATATGATATCTTTCCGCGTTCTTTTTATTTAGATGTGTTATTAGTCACGTGTAGGTAGCATATCAAAGACGAAGCCGCGGCTAAGCAAGTTGAAGGTCATTTTATGTAGCCTTGATTCCTCCTCCTGCAAGGTTATTTATAGAAGGAAGCGTTACTGAAATAATTCTCACACAATGAGTTATCTAAAGAATGCAGTTAAAAAACTATAAGAGAATTTACTCATTTTCAATAAATATTTTCATGTTTCAAATTATTCGTTTTGTTTTAAATATGCCACGGAATATTAAGAAAATTATTATATAAATAAAATTTAATTTTATAATATCGGCACTTTTTACGGATAGTTGAAATTAATATATTTTATATTTTGTAGTTTTCTTAATGTACTTTTTACTGTAACTTAAATTCTAATATTTGGAATGTTTATGGTGGGATATTTTTAAATTCTTTTATGGCTGTTACCAAAAATGGATTTCGAAATTTTATTTTAGCGAAAAGAGTGTATACCACATTTCCAATCAAATGCTTCCGCTTTATCGAAAATGGGGAATTAAGTGTAGTAAAAAAATTCGTCATTATATCTGTTTAAAAATTCATATTCATATGCTAATAGATATCAGTTATAATTTGTGTTGCTATTTTTTCATGTTCTTGTAACGAAATGAACATGTTCTGGTGTGTGTGTGCACGCGTGAATCATAGGAATGTACAATTTCAAATAGTGCCAATAAAATTTGCTTTTTATTTTGCTTTGTTTTTTGTATAAAATGTTTTCACCCTTATGTTTCAAATTTGTCCTGCAGGTTTGTAACTTTGGTTAAGCATCACTGCACATTTTAAGAATAGATGACCTAGTATATCTTCCCTTATGAACTCTTAATTCATTCACTTTTTTTATGACAATTTTATTTTATTTTTGTTACTCACACAACCATCTATGCATTGCCAATCAACCATTCAGCATATTATTTTTAAAGCTAAACTTAGCTTACACACCTGAGAAAACGAACGAGAGATATGTATCTGAAAAAATAAATTTAAATAGAAAGTAATAAAAAAAATGATCATTCTAATTTTAAAAAAGGACTTGCTGCTTTATAGAAAAAGAGCATGAAATGAATTTAAAAAATGTGTACTTAGGTATTATACCGCCGAGCAATATGTCAAATGAAAAGACGCTGCCAAATGCCACGATTTGCAACCAGTAGTAGAAAACTTGCTACGCGTGTACGAACACAATAATCGTGTTCGCGCGTTTGTGACTATTGTAAAATATTAAAATTTTATTTAATTGTAATTTTTATTTTTATTTTGAACCAATTTCTAATTGATCGTTTAAATTATATGGTAGTGGTAGATATTGTCTAGGTTGAGAATTCTAGTCCATGTTATGATCGTCTGATTTAATTCAATAATTCATATAACTCTAAATTTATCTCAAAATTTATTTGCTAAAATGTAATCGTCTGTTATTAAAGTTATATTGATTCAGTTGGCATCTTTTATAATTATTCCAAATTTGTTAGTTCAATTGAAGAAAAGAACTGTATAATACGCATTATCGATACTAGTTGAACTTAATATGCATTTAATTTTTGTATATTTTGGAGATACTATTCATTTGGATATGTTTTTGATTATATTGAGTGATTACAATAATAAAAGGCGTCCGCGGAATAAACTTTGCCTGTTTTTCGCAATGACAGCGTTTGGCATTATCTTTTGATTTGGCGAAATTGGTCGACGATATTATAAGTAAGTACCCAAAAAATGTAATATTTGAGGAAAAAAGTTAATTTTAAAGGAAATTTTAATAAAGAATACCGAATGGGTGTGAAACAATTAAATAAATATGTAGTGAATAAAATCAATAAGTTAATAATGAAAGAACTATTTTAATTTTATATTGTTATATAACATATTTACTATGAAATTTACATTCATGAAGTTCCGACATCTATGTTCAAAAATAAATGTTTATAATACTTAGAGGTTTAATCAAAACAAATTTTCTTATTGTTGCTGTTTTAAATAATATTTGTAAGCAATTACCAGTTTTCTTTTGGACTTGCTCTGTGCGAGTTAGTGAATTTTAGCATACTGTGAAAAACTAAAGCATGTGTGGAATATATTTAGGCAACAGAATAAATGGAATTAGGTGTATCAGCCCATGAAGTCTTTACTGAAGGAGCGCATCGAATTTGCTACTTTCTTCGCGCTGGTAAAGTCGGAGTATAAAGTGATGTAATATTTTTCTATCTAAAAAAGAAAGTTTCTGGATCACAGGCACTATTGCATAATAGTATATGAAGACAACTTTAAATTACCATATACTTGCACGATTTTCTTGTTTCTGTGTGTAGATTTCTATATATCATAAATGAAGAGTCACAAATGCAGCTTTTTCTTTTCTTTCTTTTCTTTTTTTTTTTTTTTTGATATCCCGGCGTGCTAATGAATCTTGAGGCCCAATGTGTCATCAGTATTCACCAAGTGTATCCAATTCCTCTCTGGCAGGCAAGTCGTGAGCGATTTGCCTTTTCTCATTTATTTAATAATCCGTATTCTTTTCCATTGGAAATGCGTGTCGGAGTCCTATCTCTAATAACCATCCCGCCGTGTTATTACAGCCTGGAGTAAATAAACCAGTAAAGGAAGAACTTTCGAGGTGAGGGGAGGGAAGAAAAAGAGACTTATCTTATAGCTCTTATTTTATTCCATCATTATTATTTTCATGTTCGTTTTTTTATTCCCTTTTTCCCCCACCCTTTCACGCTTCATGTGCAATTACCAGATTTTGCACCAGTCCTCTTTTTCCCTTTGTTACTTGCTTCTCCTTTGAAGTTTTGCCGCCCGGTCAGAACAGAGCCCCTTCGACTTGAATTTGCAATCAGTCACGCGCTGCGAACTTTTTCTTCCTTTTATTATTCCCTCTTATTATTATTATTATTTCTACCCCCTCTCCCTCCTTTCACCGTCATCTTTTCAATTTTCTCCTGCGCCCCTTTTCTCCTCCTTTTTATTTTTCTTGTTGTTGTTGATTTGTTTGCGTATTCGTGTGTTGTGTATTTATTACGTGTGGATTTCTCTACTTCGTAATATTAAAGGTTCTTGGAGAAGCAGAGCTATTTAAAAAAAAATAGGATAAAATTGTTATCATAAATACAGTTATCTTTGGCAATATATAATTTAAGAATACTCTTAAAAAAACGTATTTAATTTTTTCATGGCTTTCTTTTTATCAAATTTGAGTTGATTATACCCAAATAAAGAATGCTTCCCACATACATCCGTCTTTCCTGTGAAAAATCCATTACAAATCTTGTACCTTTTTGTAGATGCAATGGATATATCTATGAGAAGAATGTAGTTGTATGGATTGCTTCTTTATTTGAACCATGTAGACATAGAAGGACAAAGTTGTGATTATTGGAAACTATTTTATTTCAAAGATCATCATATTGGGTATAATAATTAGGATTTAAATGAGTTAAATTCATTACGGTCACATGTGTGTGATTAAGACAATCACATGATCTCTATAAAATTCCAAACAGACATTAAACTCTTACTTCTTTTATTTGTGACATTCCGATAAAATTTCAAATTTGACTATTTGGTAAAAATGTTCAAGTATTAAAAAAATCATTAAAAATTGTTTAAAATTAAAAAAAAAATTCTTATATTAAACGATTATTTTTAAATCAAACGTATTTTGTTTACTTATGTGTGTTATTATTAGCAAATATACACTAAAAAAAAAAAAGAGTTTCTGCAAGAAGCAAAAGTTGGTAACAGCGTAACGCTTGAATTGATTGTCTAAAATCACGTGCTTGCATTTATCATGTGACTATGGCAACACATGAATTTATGAACTGATTGGCTGGAAACACGTGACTGTAATTGTCATGTGACCGTGACGTCACATGGATTTAGCCCATCAGGTTTTAAAAACCAGTGATGCAATGTGAAAGTTTCTGTAACTAATGGTTACGATAGAAATAAACAATAATTTTCATACTAGAAAAGTAAGGATGACTCTAAAAAGTTGCCTGGTTCATCATATGATTGTATTCAAAACAAAATTTTGTTACCTGTATTCGTATTAGTTTATTATATATATATATATATATATATGTAAGTCTTCAAAATAAAAGACAGCAGCATTCAATTTAGGGTATTTGTATGTGCAATATATATTATTTTGTATATTTTTTATTTACTGTTTAATTCTATCAGTCTCGTTGTGGAAAGTACAAAGATCTGCCAGAAAAACGACGTTTTAACTGTATGTTCAGCATTTAAATGTCCTTTACTCAGGTTGTGAAACTAGGTATGAGAATGCTTTGACCATGGTAATATCACAGTAAGTAATGAATTCATGTTGTCATATTAAAAAAAGAAAAAAAAATGTCTGCTTACAAAAAGGAACTTATTTTAATAACTCTAACGAAGTTCTTAAAGTAAAGTTTAGAAACAAATGTCAGCAATTTTGGCTTTAAAAAGATATACCTGTTATTTTTTCAACCTATGGAACATCCTAAGAAAGTTTTTAATTGCTTTTCCTAGAGAGGAAGAGTTTCAGCATGGTTGCCAATCTCCAAAATAAAAACAGGAGAAAAAGAAAGAAAGAGATTGGATCCTACTAACTGAGGAGATTGAGGGTTAAACCTGAAAAGCTTGATGTTAAATTTTAAAAATGTGTTATTGATTCATCCGCCCATTAAAATCATTTGTTTGTTGCTCAGTTATTTTATGTAACAATTATTTTATATATTAAATTAAAATTTAATTAATTAATTCACGTGTGTTTCATAAGTTTTAAGCACGCTAATTAACTCCAGTTAGAAACATAAAACTTTTAAAGTAAGTAGTGCTATAGCAGCTGTCAAAAAAACATTTAAGCTGATAAATTTGCAAAAAATTAATATTAGGCAATACTACACAAAACCGAAAAACATGGTAAGGGGTCTATGAGACAAAAAAGTTTGGGAACCTATGCTCTAAACTGTATGAAGTGGCCGCGGTAGCTAAGTGGTCAAGGTATCGCATCATGGCTAGCGTGTCATGAGTTCGAGTTCAGTACCACTGAAGACCCGCCGTGTAGTAGTGCGATCACGTTAAATCCTTCGAGTGCTCAAACGTCCTCCCGTTGGTGTGATGTGGTAGTTAGGAGAGGGGGGGGGCTATCTCAGGTATCGTCCGCGTCACTTGACCATGATTCAAAATTACGCGGTCCGTCGCCAAAAGTCCTCGTGTAGCTGAACAGTTTGACGTTAATATTCACTCACTAAACTGCATGAAATACTAGTTATGAGATGTCAGAATTTTACGAAATTCTGTTATGAAATATTCTTTTAAATGAATATATAGCTCAGGTATCGTCCGCGTCACTTGACCATGATTCAAAATTACGCGGTCCGTCGCCAAAAGTCCTCGTGTAGCTGAACAGTTTGACGTTAATATTCACTCACTCACTCACTCACTAAACTGCATGAAATATACTAGTTATGAGATGTCAGAATTTTACGAAATTCTGTTATGAAATATTCTTTTAAATGAATATATAGCTCAGGTATCGTCCGCGTCACTTGACCATGATTCAAAATTACGCGGTCCGTCGCCAAAAGTCCTCGTGTAGCTGAACAGTTTGACGTTAATATTCACTCACGCCCTCACTAAACTGCATGAAATACTAGTTATGAGATGTCAGAATTTTACGAAATTCTGTTATGAAATATTCTTTTAAATGAATATATAGCTCAGGTATCGTCCGCGTCACTTGACCATGATTCAAAATTACGCGGTCCGTCGCCAAAAGTCCTCGTGTAGCTGAACAGTTTGACGTTAATATTCACTCACTCACTCACTAAACTGCATGAAATACTAGTTATGAGATGTCAGAATTTTACGAAATTCTGTTATGAAATATTCTTTTAAATGAAATTATTTGTCAAATTAATATATAAAAAGTCTTACCGAATAACATCTTGTTATGTGATATTGATTGTAGCCACATTAACTTAATTATAACTATTTAAAGTAGAATGTTTCTTTAATTTTAATCTTATTATATCCTACCTTGAAAACTGGAAATATATTTAATTGATGATTAAATTTAGCCATTTTATTTTGTATTCTAAAGAAGCTAAATATGTATTCTGTAAAATGTATTTTTTAAAAAAGTTTTGTTATCAAAAAACTTATGATTATCTTATCATTTGATTGTGTTAAATTTTTATTTTTTAATGAAGAAGAATCTTTTTATGTTAGAATATATATTATTATAGTCAACTTCTCTGTCATGTTGAATTACTTTTCTCTTGCAGGAATTATCGTTTTCTCTGTGCGACGACGGTTCCTGTGTCAAAAATAAAACGGAAGAACAGATACCTCTTCAAGGTGAGTTGAAATGAAATTAGAAAATTAGATCTTTTTTTTAAATATATCCTTACAGAACAAAATATTTATTAGTTTACCTTTTTTTTCAAAAAAAAAAAAAAAAAAAAAAGGTGCGGTGGAGGAGAAATAATCGAACGTTTTTATAGAGCATTTACTTTATTGTAACTGGACTTAAGCCTAAAAATTTCTTATTTAGAATTTCAACACTCAAAGTATTTTCCATGAGATTAAAAGTGAATTTAACTTTTTAAAACTTTTTAACTTTTATTAAACTTTTTTATGTTTTGTATTTAAGAAGTTTTGGGAGGATGTAAGGCACTTGTATCATATTCTGTTGCTAGTTTTCACTTCCAGTGAACGAATTTCTTTTTTTTATAGCTACGTCACAGATTAACGTTTATTTTTATGCATTTCATTTGTCGTACAAATTCATTGGAAATATTTCCTAGATAAAGGCACGCTTTTTCTTCCATCTAAGATTGTATTTGTTATTTTTTCCCCATTGGCTGCGCATTGGTATTTTTAATCTTTGCAGACCTGGGAGCTGGTATCACTTAGTGCGGCACCATTTAGGCGATACCAATTACTGCAAGTAATTTTGACGCCCAATTTCCTCCTCAGAGAGAAGCACCTGATCTCTGACGATGCGAACCTGTGCTAGGATTTAATTTTACCGAGAGCACCCAAGCCAAACAGACACTCTAGGGATGCTGTATTACGCTGCTATAGACGACATGGCCTCTATCGATTTTCTGCATCATGAAAATCCACCGACATGGGCCGTGGTCGAATCCACAACCTTAAGTGCAGAAGGTCAGCGAGAAACCATCTACGCCACCCAGCCGGCGCATTTGTAGTTTACAAATTATCATTTTTAAAAATATATTTTGTTTTTGTTTTTGTAGTTTCCTCTGTTATTTGTTTTGCAGGGGGTTATGACTTCCCATGATTTAAAAATTAGACGACAAATTAGCATTATTGTAAAAAAGGAATACTTTTAGCCATGTAAAATATAATTGGATTAAATTGGGGGTATGCCTTACCTCCCCCCTCCCCCACACCTTTTCCCATTCTGTCTCTTTTTTTCTTTTTTTTTGTTGAGAATCTCAGCAAAATTTTATATTTTAACTATAAACATTTCGTAAATTAATGTGTAACAGGATTTATGATGCATATTCTCAGAAAATGGATTAAATTGTGGGTATGCTTTTATTTATCCCCCTTTTTTATTTTCTTTCCTTGATTTGAATTAATAATCCCCCCCCCCCGAATTATTACAAAATTGAGTATTTTTACCATAAACATTTCCAAAATTAAAGTAAAATTATTTATGAGGTGTATACACAGAAAATAGAAGCATAAAAATGTTGTGTGGTTCGACTTTTCCATCGATATTCTTACCGTTAAACTTTCGTACCAAAAAGGCATCTTTAAACAATATTCGCATTTATATATTCCATCTAATACGCTGCTAAGGCAAATTAGGACATTACACAAGCAACAAAAGTTTTTCGTGCTCTTAGCATATATTTTAGACTACTCTAAAGCTGTGCCTGAGGAAGAAAACGTGAATCTGTCGCTTCTGTTGATAAAAGTAAGGGAGGGGGGAAAAATATAAAAATACCAAGAAAACATCACCTCAAGGCGCGGAACTTCTCTTAGAAGTGTTGATGATCCTTCCTCGCTTCGAGCTAAGAGGGGAGTCGGGTAAGGGGGAGAGTGAATGTACGTGCGTGAGGGGAGGGATGGGAGACTTTTATGAAGCTTTCTTGCCACAAAAGCGCGCAGTGATTTAAAGCAGACGCCTGCCTTCGAATTATGTGGACCTGTTTCCTACGCGCAAAGGAACCGCCAGCTTCATAATTTGACATTACCTCCTACTCCGGGAGTTAAAAAAAATCGAATTTTGTAACTAATACTCACTAAAAGTGCCGGTTAGTAGAATGTAAACATTAACTTCTTTCTGTTCATTTAGGAGCTGTAACTTCGAAACTTCCTTAAAATCGGCTAATTACGCTCATACTAGATTGCCATACTTCTTTTGTTTATGTTTTGGCACACACACACAAGTGTTTTGCTCTATCTTTTATAAAATCAGGAATTCTCCCACTTAAAATAAATTTAAATATATATATTAAAGAAAAATTAATTGAAATAGGAGAGATTCTCCGATTCGGATGCATAATAAATTAACAAAATACATTTTTTTAATTCAAAAAAATACTTTTTTAAAAATTATTTTTAGAAATATTCACAAAATTCTACTATTATATATATATTCATCCACCTTTTAAAAACAAAATTAAAATTTTTTTAATGTCTTTTTTAATTTTTAGTACCCCACTCTCATCCAGAACAGCGGTCGCGGTCTCAATTATGCCACTGTTAACGATATTTGAAAATGGGAGCTGTCAACTATGGTAAATTGGTGGCATAAAGCTTTAGTTTGTTGAGATGGCTGTGCATAGCCATTTTGTTCTTGATTTTCATGAAGCTCTTTTTCAGTGATAATGGAAATTTGAATTGAGACATAAATAAGTGACTATATAGTAATAGTGGTCCTCCATTCAGTGGTCAATCATATATTAGTGTGGTCCACAAAATATAAAATTATACATTTAGTTTGTCAATGAAGCTGTAAAATTTGACGACCGTTGATTAAGAACACGTATCATACACGTATATACTGAAAGTCTTAAGCCTTTTTGATTACTGGTGTGGTATTCCCTACATATATTTTTATTTTGTTTACCTACCTAAAAATTTTTTTTTTTAATGTTTTACACTTGTATAGTAATTTTTAATTTTTTTTATGGCTGGAAACTATATAAATTGAAGAACTTTCTGTTTTTTCAATGATTTTGAAACAGCATAAGTTGAAATACTCTTTTATTTCTACTTGTTTTTGTTAAATTTAAAGAAATGCCAAAGAATTCCCTCGTTCGAAAATACAACCCAAACGGATTTCTTTAATGTTTTACGACCCTAGATTTTTATTGCGGACCATTCCGGGGGGGGGGGAGAATTTTGTTTCTTCACGAAAAGATTTTGCGATAAACAACAAAGCCGATCGTTGTGCAAGTTAAAAAGACATAATTCTCTTTCTTAAACGATGCGATTCCTTCAACAACAAAAAGGCATTTAATCTTAAAGAGACGAATGTCCTGTTCATCCATAAAAATTAGTTCAGTTCGTTTTTATGTTCACGACAACCGTAAACACTGAGCTTTCGGACTACAAATCATTCTTGACCCTTCTGCGTGTTTAGGCTATCTTCTGGCCACAAGATCGTAAATATTCTCTTTTTTTTTTTGGAGGGGCGAGGAATGCCTCTTTTGGGGATGAATGCCATTTCCATCCTACTCTCTTCTTTTTTCGGCATGCTTTTTTGTGGGAGATGTTGCAGGTTTCGAGGTTTCTCGGAAAACATATTGCAATACCTCCCGCTGGCTCCGTGAACAAGGCCGTGTGTGTCCTTTACCTTTTACAAACATACCGGAAATGCTAGATTTTTGTAACATTCATGTTCGACGGGTGGCCATGCTGGGTATGTGTAGGGGAGCTGTAGTTGAAAAGAGAGGAGAGATGTTTGTTTGGATGAGAGTGGTCGAATTCGTTTTCTGTGTTAATAATTGGAATTTTCAATGATGGATGGAATTTTTTGTTGGTTTGTTTTACTGTATCCTAAGACGGAAACTTGGATTTCATGAATGGTAAAGTGCATGGTTTAATGTGTATTTGTTGTAATGGGCTAAATTCATGGCGATCACATGATGAAGTTTATCATGTGTTCTCCATTCAGTTCAAAACTAACATTAAACTAACTTGTTCTATTTGAAAAATTTAGATAAAATTTCAACTTTTATAATTTGGTAAAGATGCTCAAGTACTGTAGAAAAAAAATTCCTTTTAAGATTATATATTTTTTCAAAATAAAAAACATTATTTATGTATTTTTAAATTTAGTGCATTTTGCTTTCCAATGTGCGTTATTATTGTTGATAAGTGTTTAAAAAAGTTTCTGTAAAAAATGGCAACAATGAAACGCTTGAATTGATTGGCTGGAAACACATGATTCCATTTGTTTTGTGCCTATGATGTCACATTTATTAAGAAACTGATTGGCTAGAGACAGTGATTGTAGCTATTAGGAGATGACGTCACATGAATTTAACCTAGTTCTCGTGAATAATTTTTCCGTATCCTAAGACAGAAGATCAGATTCCATGAATGGTAAAGTGCGTGGTTTAACATGTGTATTTGTTGTAATTTATTTTGTGAAATGTGCAATTCATAATTGCATATTATTTTTCGGTATTCTACCGATTTTTACTTTTTTAGAATATTGAGGTGATTGACTGCATTCAGAACTGTAAAGTGACAGTTTTGAATTTGAATATACATATAACACTGTTCTAAGAACATTATTACAATGTAAAAATATTTTAATACCCTAATTTGGCAAGAAATGAAAAAAGAATGACATATTTACAAAACATTCTTCTTTTATGAAAAATGCTTCTATAAAATTTTTTTATATATATATTGGGGTTGAACTAAAATTTTTGATATATATACTTTAGAAATAGATTTATTCATATTTTATTAATTCGTAGTAGAGAAGTTTAAACAGAAAACATCCGTTATTATTTCAATAAATCTCGAAACTTTGAAAAAAATTTGAATTTTCCAAAATCTTAGTTCAGACTGTGTACCGAAATCTTTGTTGTGTTTTGGCAAAATATTGTTTTGAAGCATTTTTCAGAAAAGGAGAATGATTTGAAAATTTCGTTAAATGTCTTTCTTTCTACATTTGCCGAAAAATTGCATTTAAATAATTCTTTTATTATAATAATATTTTTAAAACAGCTTCTAACAGTATATTCTAATTCAAGTAACACTAAATATAAAAAAGTTATTCATTTATATGCTTTTTCAAAATCACGGGGTTCCGAAAGTAGTCACTTGAAATAAAATTTGAGAAGGTGATTTTGAAATATTCGAAAAATCTCGATTCGGGATTTTTACCAGTGATATCTTGTTTGTTGATCATGATAAAATTTTTGACAGTTTCGCATGATTTCCTTATTTATTCTCAATATGTTTTGCAATTAAATTATTGTGCTTTTAGTCAGCTAATGATTCAAACGATGATTTTAATTTCCATTATTTAATGTGAAGTTAAGTCATTTTATTACAAAAAAAAATGTTTATATTTTTCCACATTTTTTTCTTCTTTTTCTGCACAATATCAAATTTGTTCTTTTTCAAATCAAATTATTGTATATTTATATATACCACGCTAATTAATTTGTTAACACAATATTTTATAAATTGTTCATTGCCGATTTTCGTCTAGTATGTAATCTCAAATGACAAAAATCTGTTGTTTTTAAAAATAATTTGCATGATTGATAATTTTTGAGCGTGATAACTCATAAAACTGACTCCAATTACAAATCTTTTCAATCACTATTCTTCCTGAAACATCAGTCATAAGTAAGCATATGAAGTTGATTAATGAAATAATTTTTGTGTTTCTTCCGTGTATTTATTTCTAGAAATATTTTTAACGCTTATTTAAATATTCTTCCGTATGAATACAGGTTGAATCAAATAATGAAAGTCTGCATTAATTCTAAAATAAATCATTTATTGGGTCAATTTTCTTTTAAAATAAAATTCTTTTCCCGTTATTTGATTTAGTTCTACAAAATTTTTGGAAGCGTGGCTGTTATGTAACTATCAATGAAATAGAATTAATTTTTTGTTCTTTATTTAATATTTTATTCTTCAAGTTTTTGCTTTTTCTTCCCTGCTGAGGAAAAAAAATCGAATCTGTAGAAAAAGAACGCCGCTTCAGTGTTAAATTTTTGTTTATTTTTTCATATGCACTGCAAAGGATCCCGTTTTATCCATCTGTTCCGGGGAAGCGTACATCAGATGATGGATTTTCTGAACTGACTCCCCTTTGTTCTTGCCTTCTTCGATGGCGGGAAGCGTTAATCACGTGACATTGCCAAGTAAAAGCTCTCTTCTGGGTCTGATTTGACGTCGATAAAATAGGCGATCCCATTTTAAGAAACCTACTGAATTTTGAGGTGGGGGAAGGATAGAAACTGAGGATTGTCCTTGTCATCATCCAGGATACCTCTCTTTACCTGCTGGGCAGTTCGTTTTTGACCCACTGACCTATAAAAGTTCTCCTCTCCTTAAAGGGGAAGAATTAAAAAAACAAACAACAAGAAAATAATGAGCAAAAAATTCCTTTGCATTGCAGAAGAAATGTTTTTTTCTATGTTACATATATCATTTTATTTTTTCTGTGGTGGCAAAGCATTAAACGATTACTTTGTTAAATATTGAGATTTTATGTATGGATTGAAAAATAAAAATTAAATTAAATTAAAATTCTGCTATGTTTTATAATGCATATAAAAATTTTTGATCGATTTAATTTGATTTTTGATTAATGTTGCATCACAACTAATCAAAGAATGTTTAAATAGCGTTCTTCTTTTGATAAAATTATTTTTGTTCACACACAGAAAAAAAAGAGACTTTCAACAAAATTTAATGTGCATAGAGTCTAAAATTAAATTAAAAGAACATTTTAATTTTGGGTTATTTTAAAGAGAAAATTAGTATATTTAAAGAAAATTGTTGTTATACAGATATAATTTTGTGTTTATGTATAAGGGCATCATCATGAGGGAATTTATGGAGAACCCAATCTTTACTTAAAATAGCAATATAAAATATGCAATCATGCAGTTTTTATTCATTGACATAAATTGCGAGAATTAAAACTTAGAGATTTTGTTTCATAAATTACTTGAATGAATGAATTATAGTGATTTAGTGTACTGTTTAAGTTTTATATTATAAATTGCATATCTTCATTATCATATAATAAATTTAAAAGTAACATGTTTAATAACAGTGCTATATAAAAAAGGCAAATATTTACAAATTTATTTTCCCTGTTTGTTAAAAGCAACTCACACACAAAATAGAATGACAATTATTCAAAAAACTTCCTTTCCCCAAAATGTGATACATGAACGAAAAGAACGTGATTATGTAAAGAAAATATTCAAAATACTATGGAATTTTGAATATTTTTTTTAAGTGAAGAGTATAAAAGTAATTAATATCATTTATACTAATGTAAATATTGAAATATTTTAAAGGATTTTCACGAATTCTGAAGCTGTGTACATTCTCCTTTTGAAAAACAAACAAGAACTATGCAATTTTCACACACACACACACATTTAAAACATTTTTCTTTTTCTTTTTTTAACATACGAGGTCGTTTTTGAAATTATTTCTATGCATTTATTTTATACAGTTAACCCATGATCGAAAACCATAAGAAATCAAAATGAACATTGAGTCCTTCTCTGTTAAGTAGTTATTGCAGACATGTTTAAATATTGTGTATCATTTATAAGTTCTGCACAACAATTTTATTTATCTTTCAATATTAATTTTTAAATTGTTTCTTTGCAGTTAAATTGCCAAAAGATTCTGAGAAGCATGATATTTTACTAGAAAATAAGGAGGTTCCAGAGAAAGCTGAAGAAGAAACAAGTGAAAAGCAGGATAATATGGTACTGAAGAAAATTTTATGATAATCACATTTTTTTTAAAAAGGAATTTTAATAGTTCATTATTATACTTGGTTCATTAAGGAAAAATTCAGAATGAATTTCATATGAAGAAAAAATCTAAAACCCATGTATAGTTTCCATAATAGTAGTATGAATGAGTATATAGTAGTAGTATATAATGAGTAGTTGCAGTGTTATAATTTTTTTTCACATTGAAAACCATAGTTAATTTTTAATATAAGTTAAAATATATTTTATTACAGATTTTTGAATCCTGTCTTTATACATATAATTGTTTGGACTTGATTGTTTGTAATTCAAATATAATTATGTATAAAATAGTTCTATGTCCCTATAGTCTCTATATCTTAGTTCTAAAAACTGTACTTGTCAGAATTTTTTTAAAATTATGATAAAAGTATTAAGTAAACATAAGTTAAAAATTGTATGCTACAAAAATAATTTTTTTTCCATTTGAATCATCAAATATCTAACTGAAATGAATTAATATTCTCAAAATAATACTATTCTACAACTATATACTGGGTTATTCATAACAGTGCCAATTTATGCTTATTTCGAGCCCTGAGCGCAGAAGATCTACAGGCCCCCTTGGCACTGGAGGATCGAAATTTATGACCAGAAAATCTGGTTAAGTCCAGCTTATCCAGGCCCCTGGCAACTGCCCCAAGCACTCAATGGATAAACCGGCACTGATTCATAATTCCTTTCAAGGTTTCGGAGTACTATAGTAAAAAAACTAAGATGAATACAGCAAAAAAGAACATATAAAATATACAGAAAATTTTTTTTATTTACATATTTTACAGAAGTTCTATATGTGAACCATAGGTCACACATCATACATCTATTCAGCAGTCCATTTCTTGCCTCGCTCTTCTCAACATGTTATTTCCAATGTTATTGACAGCACGTGTTATCTTTTCCTTGCCATCCATGTTATCCAAAAACTTGATCTTTTACATAAGCCCCAAGTTTTTGTACTCCTTTCCCCACATGATGTAGCACTGCATGAAATGATAACATATGCTGCCAATAACGTTAGTAGTAGAGTGAGACAGGACTGGACTGTCACATTGATGTATGGCATGTGGCCAAGAGTTTACATATAGAACACCATAGGGAAAGAGAAGTGGGAGGACCATGCCCCCTCCCCAAAGGTGTTCTCCTCAAAATAGAGGTGGAATCGAGCTAAATCCTACTGTCACCTGCATGGTGCTCAAGGCTACGGCTAACGACAGGCACACATCTAGCCCCTCGTGGTAATGAATTTTGTGGGCCTGGATCCCACACAGTCGAGATCAGGTTGCCTAAGAAACAACAGCACAACACCTGCAAAATATGTAAATAAAAGTTGTATATTTTCTGTACTCTTTTATATGTTCTTTTTTGTTGCTGTATTTGTCTTAGTTTTTTTTACTACAACACTCTGAAACTTTGGAGGGAATTATGAATAACCCTGTGTAATTGAACAATTAAAATGTTATTTTTTAATGTTCCAGAATTGCTTATTAAACTGAACAATCTTTATCATTCTGTGTTTAAATTCAAAACAATACTATTTTTATGTCCTTTTTATTTATATCTGCTTACATCTCCAACTTAACTACTGAATTATTATTTTTTTAAAAAAAATTGTAAAATATTTTGTTTAATGGTTACAGTGCATCTTTTTTATCTGCTTGTTGTATGACAAAAAGTTAAAGAAACTTCTTTTTTCTCAGGAAGTGACATGTAGTGTCTCAGTAGATGGCCATGAAAAACAAGAATTTTCTTTTACGTTGTATGACTTTGATACACGTGACCGGTCCAACAAGCAGGTAAATTTCAAATTATTAAATGTAATTATTTGAAAGTGATATTAGTTGATAAGTTGGAGATTTCGTATTATTTTAAGTAGAGTTAGTTATATTACTTTAGAAATGAATTTTTACTCTTTCAAAAATATGACTTTTTTTATATCTTGGTTTCATATCAGTGTTAAGATTTTCAATCAACATTGTAAGAATTAAAAAGCATTATTAATAATACTGTTGAAGTAAGAATTATTGAATTATTCTCTAATTCCCATTTAAAAAAAACACAAAAACTATTTCTTAAAATTTTTATTTTATTAGTTAATTTTTATTAAGGCATACATTTTTCTTAATTTGTGTAATTGTTTTTTGTTGTATTTATTTAGATTAAATATCAGATGACTGAAAATTTTGCCATTAGACTTTAAATGCTTTAGAAAATAAATATTGATATTTTTATTTAAAAAAATAAGAAAATTTTAATTCATTACTTGATTGTAAAAATTCACTTGTTGTAAGAAAAATTCATGTATAAAAGTTGACTATGGTTTTTTTTGGAGGGGGGGGGGCAGAGAAAAAGAGATAATTATTTAAAATACAACCAAAATAATAATTCGTTCTCCTCTTCTCATGAATAACCTTATATTTTTTAACTTTTTTTATCTAAAAGATGACGAATCAGTATTCTTTTAATGTAAAAAACAAGCATACTTTTGTATGTAACCAGTTGATAAAATTTAAAATTGGAAAAAACACAAACTTTTTTTGATTTTGTAAAAAAAATTAAACCTTCTTTTGCATGTCATGCATCAAGAATTTTGATTAAATAAAATACAAGAATGTTAGTTGTATTTTATGTTCAACTATTTCATAATTTATATGTAGGATATTGGCACATTATTTGTTCAAACATTAAACAATATTTTAACTTGTTGCTTTTTTATTAAATGTAAGAATATTATTCAATTTATCTTTCTTTTAAAGTTTTGAATTTAATTGCCATTTAACATTTAAATTCTGAGATGGGAACTATTGTTAAGAAATGCTATTTCATCCTTTATTAGATAATATGGAAGCATCATGTATGCAGTATTAATTTTAATATTTTACCTGACTTTTAATTTATTGTAACTAATACATTTTAAAAAATTTACATAAAAAATGAGTCTTTGTACCCAATTTGTTTGAAATTATAATGTTTTTTAAAAAAATTTTTATTTAGGAAATATTTAATAACTAATAATGCTTTTTCATATTTTCTAGGATGTCGAGAAAATTGTCGTTCGATCTATCTGTGAAACTCTGAACAGAACATTGAGGCTTCCTCCATCTGGGAGCCGCACAATTAAGGTGAAGCTGGCCATTTCACCTGAAAGCAACAAAGATCTTGATACTGAAGAACCTTTCATAGATTCTATAAACTGGCCAACACCTGAAACTTCCAACATACCTCCACCGTCCAAACTTGACGACTGTTGCAGTGCTCAAAATAAGCTAAATGACTGCTGTAGTGCACAAAGTGCAAACACAACATCCACCTATTTGCCATCATCTCTGTCTGAAAAACCGCCCAAATATTCAAGTCCATCTATGACTCGATCACCTCATCTCGTCCAAAAGTCCCCAGCCAATGTAAGAGCAATGCCATCTCCTAAATTACGCCATTACCGTCCCCACAAGTCAGAACAGAAAATTCATCCAAAGGAAAGATTCCAAATACGCATGCATGCTAGTGATAATAGGTAATGCATGTAATATTAATTTGTTATTTTTGTACTTGTATATTTCTCATGATTGTAGGTACACAATAACTTCAGGCTGTTTTCATGTAATGCTAAATAACAGGATCCAAAACTCAGAATGTCTTTTCTGACAGAAAAATGTTTCATAATAAATTTTACACATCCTAACATTACTGCCCTTTAATGAACACCATATTTTATTGACCATACTTTACATTTCTGTTATAATCAATCTATTTTTTCTTAAAAAAATAAATGCTAAAAAAAATTATATGTTCTGTATTTTTCATCTCCTAAACCAGCGATTCCCAAAGTGATCTATATTGACTCCCAGGGTCTATGATGACCTGTAAGGGCTCTAAGTCAGTGAAAAAATAATTTGGGGGTCCATGAGGATGGGATGAGGGTCCTTGAGGTAAGTGGGAGTCTACGATAGCGGCTCTCATTAAAGCAGATCGCAACTTTAGTTTTAAAAGAAAATTCAATTAAATGTAAACTATATTTCCCTTTTTGTTTACTTACTTTAATGAGGTTAATTTTCAGTTACAATGACCATTATTTTAACACTTCTTACCAGAGTTGAACTAAGGAGTACAATATTAGACATCCTGAATTTTTTCAGTAATTTGTCAGCGACAATCTGCCGGGAAAACGACATTTTAACTTACATTCAGCATTTATAAAGGCCCTTTATTCGGATTTTGAAACTAGGTTTAAGAATGTTTTGACTGTACCACAGAAGGTAATTAATTAATATGGCCGCATTGGAAAAAATTACAAATTTCATTATAAGAACAACTGATCAAAATAGGAAGTAACGGAGATCTGAAATGGATATCAGCAATTTTGGAAGCTTCATAAGGGATAAATTACCAGATTAATATATCCCATTAAAAGCATTTGTTTGTTGCTCAGTTATTATATGCAACAATTATTTTATGTATTATTTAAATTTTTAATTCAATTAACACCTGCATCTTAAGTTTTAAACACTGTACTTCCTTACAGTTCAAATCTTTTTAAGTAAGCAGGTCTATACCACCTGTCAATTAGCCCTTTATGTTGATAGATTTTCAAAAATTCAATATTAGGTAAGTAGGGGTCTACTCAAAACCTAAAAAACATTGCAAGTGGTCTATGAGACAAAAAAGTTTGGGAACCTCTGTCCTAAACTGTAATATTGACTGAATTTTTAATTTAGCATGTTCAAAGGAAACTGGTGCATTTATTACTTTGTAATTTACTGGAATGTTGAATGGTGTCTTTAAACACATTATAATAAGTGAATGTATATGTGAAAAAATCATGGTTTTATATGAATATTAAGTCATTTTCTGTCTGAAAATTTATTCTGAGTTTGACTTACGTTCTTTTTTATAAGGCAAAGACAGCCTTAGCTAAAATTCTCTCGAACAAAAATGAGTATATTTTCAGCTACATATTAATGGTTAGAACATATAATGGTCATTATTATATAAAATAATAACTCTCACTTTTTTTAAAAATAAAGAATAGCCTTAATTCATTTATTTCTACACAACCTCTCTTCTACTACACTACACTACTCTACAATAACTCAACAATGTATAATTTTGTTACACATATGTCTCATGTCTGTATTAACTATATAAGTATTGCATAAACTTAGTTTGATAATTTTCAGGATTTACAATTGCTTTTGACATGCCTGTAAGGAAGAATAGATATAAAAAAAGCCTCACAATAACCAATTTGTTATATAAGGTATATTTTATTAAAAAGCGACATGTGCAAACATACACTTACTTAAGATGTCTGATTCAACCAATGTGACTAATTTAATTATGGGTCATTGTATTGTATAGGGCACAATTTAACTTTTAATAACCTAGCAAAAAAAAAAAAAAAACTCACACACACCTTGGTTTGATTTGTAGAAAATGTAATGATTCTTGTGGATGTAATTGAATTTAAAGTTTAATGGAATTAATATAAAATATTTTATTTGATGTAATAAAAAACACATCACACATTGTACTATTAAACTTGTTTAAAATAATATTAATTTTAATATATAAAAAGATTTTGAAATTGTAATGTATTTAATAGATGCATTGTATTATGAATTTTTTACTGTGTTAAACAATCAGTTGCAACATTTTTAGCATGTTTTTGTACTAAACTGGAATACTTTCTTTTAAAGCAAGAACATAAAAAATTATATATATATATATATATTGCATTCTTTTTTATGTTGGTGCTTTTTGTGATCTGTTATTTAACAATTGCATAAAATATACATAAGACATTTACAATATATATTATTTAAAATATATAAAAAATTTCATTTTTTTGTATTGCATTATGTGTATCCTTGGTTTTGATCAAGTTAAAACTATTACAACCGAATTAAGGATTTTCTTACTGCCTTATAAGATTTCACAAAACTCATAAATGTATTGGCTGAATACATTATATAATGTATCCATATTTTAACATTATATTATATCAGGGGTATAACTACCATCATATCAATAATACTGGGCCTCTCCAACATGAATAAGTAAAAAATCATAGTGTTACTACTAGTCCTATTAACAAAGCTCTCATTTCCAAAAAAAGACCCCCAAAGAATTTCGATACTGGACCCATTCAGGACTAGCTACACCAGTGTATAATATGTATTCATTAAAATATAAAACATAGTTTAAAACCACTACATACCTTTTTTTTAAATTTTTTTTTTTTTTAGTATTTCATTATGAAACATGTCCCTTTAGATGTTCAAATAATTTAAGTAATCAATAAACAGTTTATTATTTTCAATTAATCCATGTCTAAATTGGAAGAAAATTTAAACTTGCATTAATTATTGAATACTTAATTTTTAATTTTGCATCACTACTAAAAATGAAGAACCTCCCTTTTTTTATTGTGATTTTTTTGTCTCCTTGATATTTAATATATAGTAACTGACAATAAATTGTAACAATACATTATAAAAAATACATCCAATTTTAAAAATTAGGTATTGGGAAATTATATAATCAAATAAAATTAGTCAAAAATATTAGATAATGCAGCATTAAAATTCTATGTATAATTTATTATGTAAATACTTCCTTTGGTTAAATCATCATAAGTAACCTTTAGTAGCTACAGGTTAATAGGCAGATTGACTAAATGATTGTAAATTTACTTACAAAGCCATATCAAATTCTTGACAGTTGTGGGATATTTTTTGAACATTTTTGTGAGTTCTTCATAATCAAATTATTTTAGACAACATTTAGTTAAGTTAATCGAGTATGCTATAATATGTTTTAAAATATTTTTTTTCTTTATTAGGCATCAATTTGATGATAACAGTCAGAACTTTGATGAAGATTATGTACAATTACACAAACATCCCAGCAGTCGAGACCATGTACCTGAATGTAAAGATAGACGTAATCATTATTTGGATTTGGCTGGAGTGGAGAGTCCCAAACGCAATAATCTGTCTCAACCAAACCATCATAGTGAAAGCTTACAGGGGGATCACATGGACAAAAATCAACGCCATAGCAGTGTCCGTGCTGATCCAAAATACCTCTGTCCATACCGTTTATTAGATAGATCCCATACATGTTCCAAATCTCACAGGACAAGAGAATGTCCTGGATCTTCTCCCTTAAAGAAATCTCCAAATTACCACTCAAAACTCAATACTAACAATGTCAATGGTAGCCCTCATTTATACAGGACAAAAGTGAATCTTGATCCCCAAGATGATTTATTAAATCTAGATTACGACTTAAATGACCTAGTGCCAGAAGCCAAGTTTGACTGGGAGAAGCCACATCATAGACGGTCCAAATCATATGATCTATATGAGAGCAATGTGATGAACCCTAATGGCTTCTATTCTCCAAAACTGAAGCCAAAAAATAACCAAAACTGGGCTTCAATATTGGAAAGCCAAAAATTTTCTAATCATTTATCATCGTCACCAGGACATCATTATCGACACAGGCATCGTGATAAAGAGCATCAAAGAGCAATGGAAGGAGTTAAAAATTGGCTTGCCCGTGAACATAGTGATCCAAAGACTGAGGGGGCAAAGCATTTTGTGCGAAACTCCATTGTACCCAATTCGCCACATAGACAGCTTGTAGAAAGACATGAACATCATCATCGCCATGAACATGTGCATCATCATTATCACCATTTTGTTGAATTTTAATTACAAGCAAATCTTTTATTAGAAATCAATGTGCCATGTATTCAGCATTGGCATAATATTTTAAAGGGCTTATCACTGAATTTTCTATAAAAGAAAAGTATTTCTAGCAAAACTACTGCCTATAACTTTTAAATAATTATCTGTCCTGTTATAACCTTCTATATTTTTGATGTAAAAATTGTCAGATTCTTTTTTAAAATGAAATAGTTACACTGTAGAAGTATTTTAAATAGAAAAACCTGCACTGTAATTCATTCATAAAACTTTAAAAATTCAATTTCTGTTAGGAAGGATTTTAAGCATGAAACTCATCCTTGTATTTATTTATTTGAGGAAACTTTGTAATCCACTTTAATTGTTAACCATACATCTAGTGATAATTTTAACCCAAGAGCATAATGCATGTAAAATTATTGTATTTATGTTTTATTTTTGTGTTGCAAAATTTCAATTATAGGTTTTTATTTTCGTAATTATATGAAAACTTTTTTATGAAATTACTTTTTGATTGTATCATATTAATACATACAAATTGATGTAATGTTATTCAATTAGGCCAAAAGTTTGTATACATTTTTCATATATATCTCAATCATAATAGAATCTTGAAATATATCTACACCTGGCTTTTAAGCCTTGTCCATTAGAGAAAGCATTATACATATTGTATATATATATGTGTTATATGTAAATATAGATTTGTAATTAGAGATATTTTAATATAAAGTTCAAATTTTTTACTGGAGCGGTCAAAGTTTTAAGTTTCAATTTGGAAGTCACTAATATAAATAAATTTGTTTTGAATCATGATAGTATTAAAAAAAAGTGCCAAAACTTAAAATAGATCTGTCTTGTTAATTAATATTTTATTTTTACTTTTTTAAAAATACTATACAATTTTAAAAGAGTAATTTACAGCTTGTGAACATGAACAATAAATTATACATAATATATTTCGGTATCAAACACTTCCTTTAGATTTATACATCTTGCATTAAAACATCAAAAATCCACACATATATTCTACTGAAATAATTACTTTTCAGAAAGGTATGAATCATTTAATGAGATTCTATGAAACATGTTTTATAAATTGCCATTGCAGAATTTCTGTAAATTTTTAACCAACTTCTTCTAATTTATGCATTTCACTTATATCTCTTTCCATATCATAATTTGTAAGAAATCTTTTAGTATTTTTATGAAAATTAAGAGTATTGTATTCTCACAATATTGCTGCATTTTTTTTATCTTTGGTCATCTACTTAAAATATGTGATGGATTTGAAAGCTATGAATTTATGTTCAACAAATTTTCATGTCTCAAATCAAGTATATTTGATTTTTCTTCATTTTAAAAGTACTTAAGTGTTGTTTTTATTGAATAAATAAATGTATATTTTATCATATTTATAGTTTTATATTTTGTTAGTCAATGAAAACAAACAAAAATAAAGACATCACATATTTAACAAACTTATCATAAAATATCAAATATTTTGTGAAAAAAATGACATTTTCACCTTAATATATTATTTGTCGTGTGTGAGATATATTTTATTTAAAACTTATACATAATACATATTTCCTAATCTCATTTTGCTGCAATAAATTTTTTAAAAATTGAAAAATAATTCTTAATTTTAAAAATAAACATTGAGGAATTTATGCAGCATATTTAAATACTTTTAAAGAGTGTTTAATTGTGAAGAGAGTGAGAGAATTATTAAAATTCATTACATCAGAAGAATTGTTTCATCAGATTAGTTCTAGATTATATCAGTAGAATTTTACTTTTTTACGATGTTTATATTAGAATCTATTTTAAAGTGTAAATTATAAATTTTTCGCTCCAAAAGAAATGTAAATATTTAAAGCAAATAACAATGGTCACACACATATTTGATATTTAAAAATCTTATAACTAACTGCTAATTTTGTAAAAACGCGTAGTACAGTTAGATACATTTAATTGATAAATATGTTTTTTTGTTTGATGTTACTGCAATACACCAGTTTTTTAGAAATGTCATAACATTAAGCAATACACATTAAAATTCTCGAAAAAATTACATTTATAGTTTTTATCATTATAACAGCTGCTTAAATGTTTTGTCATGTTGTGGTATAATTTATCAATAAAGTGAATAATTTATTGCTAAAATACTGAGTACTGCTATGTGATAAAAAAAAGGAGATTAACAAACATTAGAACATAATACCAATAGTTTCACTATTTTATAAAAATGTTTCAGTGTCAAAAATAGTTCTTTATAAGAGTTTTGTGACTGTAATGCTAGAAAAATTGAGTTAATGAGAAACATATAGGACTGATACATTGTGACTAAAAATTTCTCGTTCTGGATAAATTAAGAGGGAAAAAATTGCTATGTTCTAAAATTTGAATGAGGGAAAACTAAAGTTTTAAGCAATGAAAATGAAATTTGTCGATCTTTTTATTTTAATCTTTTGAATGTAAGCAACTAAAGCAGATGATTCAAAAACTAAAAAATTTTTAAGTATATTTATAACTTAATAGTTTTATGTAATATTATTAATTTTCCTTATTGCTGCATTATATATATTATAGATGTCTGGGATAGTGGAATTTTTTAAGGGGGTTCAGGGTCTAATTCGCCATCCAGCATATTTTTTTGATTTTGTCAATTTTTGGGACCAAAAAACAGTAAAAATTAATTAGTAATAACTACTATATACATAGTATTATAATCAATAAAAAAAAATCAAGTGCTATGGGGGGTCTGGACCCGGGATTCCCCCCCCCCACCTTGTGTGTGCCACAGGTTTAGAGTATGTTCCAAACTTGGACACACATTTTGCAACAAAAAAGTTCAATATTAATTGGCACAATTAAATAAATATATATATTTACTTACACTGCATCCATAAAATTTTAGAATTTCTTATAAGTATTATTTTATTTTCACAAGTAACATATCAATTTAGAATTTCCATAAAGGAGAAAAAAACAGTGAAATATTTAATCAAGAAAAAAAAATTGGAAATACCAATTAGTGAAATAAAACATTTTATTCAATTGCATTTTGCAAAAAAAAATCACAATAATACAGGAATATTTTTAAGTCTGGAAAAGTATGCATTATATTTATGTTTTAAACTTCTCAATTATATTAAGACTAGCTGTTACCCGCCCGCTTCGCTGGGTATTTCATGATGTTTTATAAATTTCTACTGCTTATATATATGTATAAATTATTGATATATAAGTCCTAGCATTAAGAATTCGATTGAATTGAAAAATATACTTATACCTGTAACTGTCGCCTGTTGATAAAAAAAAAGGGCAGAACTCATCTAATTTGTATTTTCTAAAAATCTCTAAAATTGAAGCATAGAATGATGTTTGCTCTTTCGTAACTCAAAAACCAAGTGGATTCCCGCAAAAACAATTTTCGGTGGATCTCTACTCCGTAAATTGAACATGCAAGCCAAATTTCAAGTCTAAATCTAACAGAAAAAAGCAAAAGTTTTACTATAAATATCCCCGTAATCCCGTTGAGAGCCGTTTTCCAAAATTACCGCTGTTAGCGGATTTCAATTCAACAAAAGAAAAATGCAAACCAAATTTCATTATTATAGTCCTTGTAGCTCGAAAAAAGTAATTTTTTTTGTCAATACGTCCCAGTAACCCCCTGCAACCCCCCAGAACTCTTGATTTGCTTAAAATTTATTCTTAGTGGATCCCTATTCAACAAAAGAAACATGCTTAACAAATTTCAAGTATATGGGTCTAACAATTAAAAACAGGAATTTTTTTCTGTAACTCCTCTTGACCCCTCGCAAAGATCTTTGGGGGTCAATTTATATTTTACTCTTTGTTAGAGGAACTCTATTTCATGAAAGGAACATGCCTACCAATTTTCAAGCAGAATGATCAAGTAGTTTAAAAATGGAAATATTTGTCGATTACGCCTCTTAATCTCCCGAAATTAAACTTAGTAGTTGATATTCGCGAAACCCATTTTGTAGCGGTTCTCTACTTTACGAAAGGAATCTGCTTATCAGATTTCAAGACTGTACGTCTAACAGTTTAAAAATGGGGATAATTGTCTATAGCGCCACTTGAGCCCTCGCAACACCACTTCTGGGTCTGTTTTCACAAAACCCATTTTGTAGGGGAATTGCACTCTATGAAAGGAATCTGCTTAGCAAAATTTGAAGACTGTAAGACCAATTAATTAAAAATGCAAAAAAATTATCAATAACGCCCCTTGAACCCCCGCAACACCACCTAGGGGTCGATTTTCACAAAACACATTTTGCAGTGTATTTCTATCCTATGAGAGAAATCTGCTAACCAAATTTCAAGACTGTGAGTCTAATAGTTTAAAAAAAGAAATAATTATTTATATCTGCCCTTAACCCCCCCGCAACACCCCTTGGGGGTCAATTTTCTCCAAACCCGTTTTGTAGCGGATATTTACTCCATGAAAGAAACATTCCTACCAATTTTCAAGCAGGTAGGTCAAATAGTTTAAAAAAAATATTTATCTCTTACGCCACTTATTCCCTGCAACGCCACTTAGAGGTCTGTTTCCATCAAAACCTTCTTATATAGCTGATCTCTACTCTATGAAAGAAATCTCTTTATCAAATATAAAGACTGTGCGTCTAATAGTTTAAAAATGGAAATAATTATCTATAACGCCCTTAAGTCCCTCACGCCACTTGGGGCAATTTTCACGAAACCCATTTTTAGCGTATCTCTACCCTATGAGAGGAATCTGCTTACTAAGTTCAAGACTGTACGTCTAATAACTTAAAAATAGGAATTTATAACGCCTTAAACCCCCGCCCCCGCAACACCCTTGGGGGTCAATTTTCCCAAAACCCATTTGTAGCGGATATTTACTCCAGGAAAGAAACTTACCTACCAATTTTCAAGCAGGTAGGTGAAGTAGTTTAAAAACGGATATATTTATCTATTACGCCCCTTAATCCCCGCAACGCCACTTAGAAGTCTGTTTTCACAAAACCCGTTTTGTAACTGATCATTATTCTACGAAAGGAATCTATATATCAAATTTAAAGACAGTGCGTCAAATAGTTTAAAAATGGAAATAATTATCTATATAACGCCCCTAGCCCTGAACGCCACTTGGGGTCGATTTTCAGCAAACTCATTTTGTAGCGGATCTCTACTCTCTGAAAGGAATCCGCTTACCAATTTCAAATTGTACATCAAGTGTTTTAAA
>BMAO01015470.1:0-30058 GCA_019973975.1 Trichonephila clavata | reverse complement strand
CAAAACGAAGAAAAAAGTGGTGTACAAATAATCATTTTGTCAACTGTGTAGGAGAAAAAATCTCGTATTTTAACTGTTAGCCTAACATACTCTAAATTGTGCAAAAAAAAATGTTCTGTTGCGTAGAGACCCCTGAAAAGGGGTTTTATAGAAAGCAACTGCCAATGCGAATTGCGTTTTGTGAAAGATCATTATAGTTAAGTTTTAAAAATTCAAGCGTGTACTTTACAAATCAAGGCTCTAGAGCCCTAAGAATATTTTTAATACATTCGAAAGATTAATGCTAGAATTTAGATTTAAAAAAATGTTTGGTCTTAAAATGTCAAGAAATACCCAGGAAATCGGGTGGGTGATAGTTATTAACATTTGATTGAAAGCACTTCTATACTGGAATATACAAACTAAACCCAAAACAAAATCCCGTATTGAAATTTCAAGGGATACCAATATTAAAGTAATTGTAAAAGAGTAAAGTATTTCCTAGTTCGCGAATGTGACGATAATTTTATGTTATGATTTATGTTTAATGTAGAATTTGATTGTTCGAAAATAAATTGTTAAAAATAAAGAAATCGCGCGCGCGCGCGCTTGTGTCTGTTTTTTCTTTTTTTAAAACTGTTAGCTTACTGGCCTGTGACGGTGAAATGAAATCATGAATTCGAACCCGCCATAGGTCAATCGTTTGGAGTAATGCAAACGCACAGAGAAGAAACTGTGTTTCTAACATTCACAATGAGTATTGTAGATTTTAGGAAGAAGTGTGATATCAACACAGAGAGGCGTCGTAAGCATCATTTGGCTATAAGTTAAAACTAAGGATTTTGTCACAAAAGCCCCATATGATACTGGAGGGACGTAAATTAAAACCTAATGATCCAATGATGGTGTGAACGATATACAAGGACATATTAATGCTGTGGTTGTTAAATTTGGTAAACGATTGAGAATACTTCTCTTAACTATAAAAGAAAAAAATAAACAGATGAAAAAAAATCTAATTTTTTACTTAACTTACAGTACTCTATATTTTAAATAAATACATACATAAACTTCATTTTTTGAAGGATATCAAAGGTTCTTTCAGAAAAGAGTTTCTTATCTGTGGGATAAGCCGATTTAGAGAGGTAAAAAAATCATCAGAAAAGACAAATTTTCAATAAAATTAGTCTTTAAAAACAAAATAAGAAACTATTTATTTTTGCATAGGTATATTAAAAATATTCCCCTATATATTTTATTTTATTTTGATTTTAATTGATGTCATACTACTCACTAGCCAAGGACTGCTACTAATGAGCCGCGTGATTTGAATGACGTCAAATTTCAATGACGTCACTTGAGAAACGGAAGCGGTAGCCATTCGTCATAATCGCGAACTCGTAGCTGGAATTGTTCTGTCGAATTAGGTAACAGTTACGATTTTGAAGTCACTAAAGACTTATTGCTTACAGGGTGAGTGAGTTAGTGCGAGAATATTTACGTTACAAATTCCTCACGTGTATACGATGGATAAATTTCTGAGGATTAGATTTTTGCAAACTCAAATGATGTCCTTGTCACTTGCGTGTGATTCATATTCACGAGGTCTCTCGTCAATAGCACTCAAGCTGCTTCAAACTCCACTGTTAAAACACAATCCATCAATCAGTCACTGTGAGAATGTATTTTTCTCTTCGACACCAAATCAAGTTAAAATTTAGAAACTCAGTTCATTTTTAGACAGAGCTTCCATTATTTAGCTAGGTGGATTCTTGTTAAAAAAACAGCGCTCGAACTCGTGACTCAATTTATTTATCTGTAATTATAAAGCTCTCTAATAAGATACCTATTCCTTACTAATAACTTAATACATTTTTATTTTCAATTATCTGCTTGAAATTCCATAAGTTAGTCTTTTTGACAACAAAAAAAGGAGGCTAGTAACAATGTTGCCAAAGTTATTTCACCCTGGATAAGGAATTTAGCTTTAATGTTGCCTATGAAATGCACCAAAGACAAACTAATATATTAAAAAATAAGGTTGTGAATTATCACTAGAAGTGGAAGATCGTAATTAAAAATTGATGAACATATTAAGTTCACGACAGTATTTTGTCAATGAAATCAAGATTATTGGTACACGAAACCTTGAAAAACATGTCAGATAAATAATCCAATGGATTTTTTTAAGCTTTATGACAAAATGATGACAAAGAAAGGAAAAGATTCTACGAAACGACGAAAGAGATCTGTTAAGCTTTGAGTACAAAATCCCTTACATCAGATTCAAATCCCTTACAATAACAACTAAGTCTTAAAAGATTATTTTCAAGAGAACAAATTTCTTCATTTTTAAGATTGGTTCCTTTAGAAAGAATAGTAAAGATTTTTATTATTTGAAGGGTAAAAAGTATTTATGTATCTCAAAAACTTTTTTTTTACTTCTGATGGGTTGCTGATTGGTGTTTTACCATTGCAGATCTAGTACATTCCTGGAGCTGGTATTTCTTTTTAGTGTAGCGCCAATCTCTACAAGTGTTTAGATGGTAAACCAATCAATTTAAGTAATTTTGACGCCCAGTGTCCTCCCCAGAGGGGGGCACATGAGGTCTGACAATGCGAAACTATACATAGGAATTTAATTTAGCCAAGATCACCCGAGCCAAATAGGCACTCACAGGACATGCCACATAATCAATCCTATGACATAAACGCTGTCGCTTTTCTGCATCATGAAAATCCTACAATTTAGGCCGGGATCTAACCCACAATCTTGGGCACCACAAGGCCAGCGACAAATCAACTACGCCACCCTGCCAGCCGTTTTTTCAAAACCCTAAATAGTTTTTTATAAGCCGAAATTTACTGAAAAATATTGTTCTTAAACCATTTTCTGAAAACTGTAAACTGCTAAAAATACTGCAACGTTTTAGTAGTTTTATTATAAAACAATGTTTTCTTAATTTAAATTTTTGTAACAAAATTTTGCAAAATGCCATATAACAAAATAGTTTATCGTTTCTTAAGTGCTCAATTTATAACTTTGAAGAAATATTTTTCGTATTGAATTGTCATTCGTTGAGCATATATTTTACCACTTACAGTGTGCAAACTTGCTTGTTAATAATTTGTTTCTTCACTGTAAAAGTGGTCAAAAGGCATTTAATTCAATTATTTATATAAAATTAACACACACACTGTCGCTTTATTTTTCCAGCATATTTTAACCTGCACATTAGAAACGTAATAATAATCTTGCTATTTTTTTCTGAGTAACATTTTATTTGATATATTAAGTATCAAAAACGATCTAGGAATCTCGTCCTCAAATGAAAATCGCAAGCCTAATGTGTTTGTTATACATAGACCACGTTGTAATAAACCTCTTCATTGGGAACTCACAAAGATGGTAAATGGAATTTAGAACTTTTGTGTTGTTTCTTTGAATCAGTTCGGAACTATTAAATGGAGATAAATAAATTATGGAATGTATTACTTCTAAAAAATCATTCATAGTCATTGATTCCCCATTCATTTCCTCAAAATCGAAAAAAAAATTCTTCAATTTAACTTATTTTAGAAATTCTGAAATTATGTTTATTTGTTATGTCTTTTCTATATATATATATATAGCAGTAAATAATTAAAAAGAAGACTATATATATATATTATAAAGAAGCCTTTATATACTAAAATCGACCGTCTGAAAAGTTTCCTTGTCTGGAAGAAATGATACTTTCGGTTTAGCTTACTTAAGATAAATGTGAAAATAGTTTAGGGGCAGTTTTTAAAAATCGCCGTAATAAAGATTATAACACATTAAGCTATGAATATAAAGTGTTCATTGAAATTTGTATTACAAAACAGAATTCTACTTTTTTTCTCCCCAAACTCGAAGCACTTAGGTAGGAAAGGAAAAGTCTCTTTCCTTTATTATACCTTATATTTTCTTTACTATTGTACTTATCATGAAGCTTAACGTATTCTAGAATACCACATGTTATACGAGGGATTTTTCTGATTTTCAAAGCGTGTTATAGAAGAACTATATTATACGAGGATTTTCTCAAATTAATAAAGCGGTTATATAAGAGTCCTGTTGTGAGTCTTCTCCAATTTCCAAAAATTGCTACAGTAGGTCCATATTGTGTGTCGGTTTTCTGCTGTTTTCAAAGCGTGTTATAGGTGATTTATGTTACATAAAATCTTGATCAATTTCCGAGCCTTTTTATAGATAAAATCCATGTTATATGGGAGTTACATATGTGTGACTGTGGAACATCTTATTCAGCATTTTCGACCCCTAACATATAGACATCCAAGTTACCATCCCACAGCGAGATTTCAGCCTTCAAAAATCTACTTTCATTGCAATGTGTGAGAACTTGTTCCGTGTGCTTCTCAATATAAAAAATCTACAAAAAAAATATGACTCTTTTTTTTTAATGCTACACTATCCGCATTTTTTGCCCTACCCATTGAAAACCTTTTAAAACTCAATGTGTGTGTATACGACATTTTTTTTATTTCTTACAATATATTTGAGCTTTATTTTAATCTTTAGAGGGTGAGCTTTACAGCAAATGATTTGGTTATTTATTAACTCATAACAAAAATATGTCCATGATTAAAATCGATTGAAAAGTAATTTTACAGTGGATTTCAGATTTTGTTTTTGTGAAATATTTTTCGTACTCACTGCTTAAGATATTATTATCTACTTTATTAATTTTAAATCTAATTTGACAATAATATATTTATTTACCTCACATGCAGTAACTGATGGCAACTAAATGGGAAGGGATGCAATTAGTACATGCGCAAAGATGTTTGACAATTTACTTGCAATCCCAACAACTACAAATTTTAACAAAAAAAATTTATTTTCCAATTTGTAGAAGAATTGCATTATGTCGCAAATGTAATTTATGATGTTTCACCAAGCGAAAAACCACTAAAAATTCCAAGATTAAATGTCAACAATTTTAATGAGACTACCAGAACAAGATTCTTAAATTTCTCACACCCCTGAAGCCGTAAATCTTTTTTGGGGGATGGAAAATCCATTTATCACTCTGAAATTGGGGAGATAGAATATGTCGCGCTGAGGGCTTACCTCTCGAAATATACCGCCTCACCACTTACCATTATTCCGAAGAGATGACTTTCATTTCGAAAATCGAACATTATTGACAATCACCCAAGGGCTCTTTCAAAACGGATTCATCTGTAACTGGAGAACGGTTCAATTTCAGGCATATTACTCGAAGAAGTGGATTAGATTGTCTCGTCCTTTTTACTCTGAATCTGTATGCTTTGAAGTATCATGAATAGTAGAAGAAATTCGTATAGAGATGTACTTTATGAAAGTAAGTTACAATTTATCAAACATTTTTTTAACTATAGTATGTATTATATTGGTGTTGTGTTATACATACTTTTTTTGCCATTTCTTGGTTTCTTTTTAACCAAGCATCCATTTTAATAACATATGGGATACATGTTTCGTGCCGTCTCTTAGAAGCTTTCTTTCATCTACAAGTTTCAATCATATATATATAGTTTGTAAAAAGAAATAAATTATACTTACACATATTGACACTCCAAAGCCTTTCTGTTTGAACATACCTTTGAATCTCCTGGTCGAATATAAGGCAGTAGTGAACGAATATTACTCTATCCGTGGAAAGATACACTAATTGAAATAATGTACTTGATTATACTTAAAACTTGTTATCGATGTAGCATATCGTTAAATTTAGACATAACTTTTGAAACAACTACCTCTTGAAATTAATTTTGAACTTCAAAAACAATAACTATTATTATATGACAGCATTTGATGATGCATTTTGAAATGGAGACGTCTTTTGATTGGGCGAAATAGGTCGTCGGTATAATATGACTGAATGTTCAACCAAATATTTTTTTAAATATATCTAAGGAGTAAAAGGTGACAAGAGTACTAGAAAAGATGAACTTCGAATAAAGAAGGTTATTTTAAGAAATTCAAAATAGTCTCATGGAAAATTCCACCTTTAATTTTATAGCAGAAAAATAAAATATTAAAGATTTTAATGCTCCAATTCAAAGTGTTTATCCTAACATTTATTTGTTTGAAATAGATTGAAGTATCACTTTGAAACGAAGTAATCGTTACTGAAAGTTTTGCTATCAGTGTGAATATTTTTAAAATATTCTTTCGTTCAAGTTATTATTTGAAAGAAATCATGTTTATATTAGGATCTGTAAAAGTTATTTTAAAATTAATTTATATATAAACATCAATATTCTTATATTTCAATATTATAATCTATATACGTATAATTTATTGTTTCAAAAAATTCATGTAAATTTCTACAACGAAGCAGAAAAATGCTCTTTCTTTGTCATTCCTCCATTCGTACGGAATCCATTCATTTATTTATAGGAAATACATACTTCAGAAAAATTCGTTCACCATTTATCACTAGCCACAGTAGAGAAGGGATCATGGCCAGGAACTCTTGAGCGTGAAGTCGTGAGTTCAATACCTGTCACAAATGAAAAGGCACTATGTAGAGAGGCTGGTGCACAATAAATCTTTTTGTGGCTTTAATTAGACACAATACGATTCATTAGTCTAAAAATCAAATTAAATTTTCTTAGCCTAAACTATTTATTATATATTTTTTCTTCTACCTCACTAAATTTTATCAAGCTCTATTTTTTTTTCAATATTAGAATTACGATAACTTTTATGTTCGTTTTTACTCACTTCTCAACGAAAAATAAAAACTTTTTTTATATATATGGTTTACTTCAGAAAAAAAATACAACTAGTTTATCTTAATTTAAAATGATAAAAGAATTTTTTCTATCATGCCAAATGCTTTCATATTTTTCTCACTATCACTATTAATAAATGTATCAAAAGTTAGTATGCATTTTTAAATCAGAGGGGGGAATTGCCAATAAGGGTCCATAAAAAGAGTGTTTTACGGATATGAACCCTGTTCTCACAAAACCCATACTAACTTTTGTCATTCATAGTTCAATGTACTTGTAAATCAAATGCGATGAGCGTACTTCATTTACTAAAAGAAAGTAACATTTTTAAATCACTTCATGAATTTTTAAATTTTTCTTTCAAAAATTAATTGGTTAATTGTTTTATTATTATGTGCGCCAAAACTATTTTACATAATCCATATTCATAGGTGGCAACCAAAATATTTGTTCGTGAAAACCATTAAATCAAAGAACTTTTTTTTTATAAATTATACCACTTTTTCTCAAGTCTTCACGCTGGCGTGGTGTGGAATTTGGGAGAGTTGGGTACCAGCTCAAGTGTCGTCACTTAAACGAGGCTCAAATTACGAGGTTCTCGCCAAGAGCCCCTTCATTGTTTTTCAATTTGAAGTTAATTACAAATCAATGCTTCTTTAGAAGTAGACAAATTATAATCTCACATAGAATTTATTTTACTACACTGTCTCAATTTGGAATTAAAATCTATAGTAATGCTTCTGTGTGGGACTACTCAACGACTTTCCCTCATCAGAAATATTAATGAACGACACATTTATTTCCGAAAACAGAAGTATATAATGTTTTTTTGTTGTATTTTAAACTTAATTTGTAACTCTATATTATTGAATTTACAACATTTCATAAAGAACTTATAAGCACAAAGAAATTTCCTAGTCAAAGATTTTCTGTTCTTATATATAACTTCAACGAATTCTAGCTATTTTAAAATGTATGTGGCATCTTTCCCATTAAATGCTTTTTCGTAGCATTATTTGTACTTTCCAAAATATGTTTTTCGTCATACTGGATGTTAATTCAAAATAAATATTTCTTTTGTTATGCACAATAAATAAAATGTAAAAAGTTTGTAACATAATCATGCAAGAATCAACATTTTTTTTATCCACTCCGTCTTTTATTTTCTGTGCACTTCGAATAATTCACAATAATGAAAATCTAGAGATTTTGTTACAGCAATCGCATTTATCAGTTGATGTAAAAAATGAGTTACGTCTTCAGCATATTAACATTTTCTTTATTCTAAGCTAAAAATATCAATATTAAACATAAATCTAAAAATAAACCATTTGTCATCTATATTTATACATTTTATCACAGTAGCAAGATCCGAAACATTTCTCAGACGAAATAATTCAGAAACAAGAATCTTCTTTGAGCTAGCTCTCTGGTTTCTTTCATCACTCATTAGAGAGAAACCTTAGATAAATCAGTGTATGAGATCCTATTCTCCCCCTTCGAGACAGACGACTCTCCCCTTATCGTTGCTATTTTATCCCCCTTGCGCATCAATGTTTATTATTTTTTAGACAATAAGCTTTCTCAACCATATAATATTTCTTTCTCAATCAAGATAAGTAAAAGTAAATATTTCACTGGGAGTATATATCATGACTTCATATGTGTGGGAACCGAGAAATGTTGAGATCGGAAAAAGCTTTTGGAAGATTAGCAAGTAAATTATAGCAATAGATACCACGTAATTGTAACAAGGCCAATTTTATTGAATTGTATCATTTTACTAGCGAATAAAAAAATTTAAGTTTTTATACTTGAAACTTTTTAGTTAATTGAAAAAACTTTGTTCAATGAAAAAATGTGCTTTAAGTTTGTCTATAAATCAGTACCTTTTTAATTAATTTGTAAAATCAAGCCAAAAAGTTGATGCAAATGAAATTAACGGTTTGTGTAAATAGACATTATTACGGTAGTAAAAATTTTAAGGAAAAAAAATAAACCAAATGGTATTGTTACAGTCATTAAACAGAATAATTTTACATTTTGATATTGTTTTATCAAAGAGTAGTATGGGAGATAAAATGTCGTTTATTCCACTGAAAAATATTTGTAGTTTTATAAGTTATTTTTAAGCTGTCCTAAGTCAGCAATGTTTATAATACTGCTGCATTCATATATATATATAAGCTGTCCCCTAAGTCAGCAAGGTTGATAATACTGTAGCATCCAGTCTTTTATATTTTTATATTTAACTCTGTTATTTCAATTTTTCATATCTCCTTTTAAATTCTGTTGTATGGTTATCTTGCAATTACAAAACATTTTTCAGTTTTAATCATCTAAATTCGTCTCTCTCTTGTAGAGAAATTTTGATTATTTATATATATATATATAAATTCTATTATATATATATAAATTCTATTATATATATATTTCTAATATATCTTGTCTTTTCCAAAATCTTTTGTCAGGTTTATTTTTCCATTTCGGGTTTTCTTTTTTTTTCTTCAGTATTAGTGATGATTCATCTCTCTATCGTAGAGAATTTTATATGTATACTAGCTGTTACTCGCCCGCTTCGCTGGGTACTTCATGATGTTTTATAAATTTTTACTGCTTATATATATATGTATAAATTATTGATATCTAAGCCCTAGCATTAGAAATTCGATTGTATTGAAAAATATACTTATACCTTTAACTGTCACAAAAAAAGGGCAGAAATCATCTAATTTGTATTTTCTAAAAATCTCTAAAATTGAAGCATAGAATAATGTTTGCTCTTTCGTAACCCATAAACCAAGTGCATTCCCGCAAAACCAAATTTCGGTGGATCTCTACTCCGTAAATTGAACATGCAAGCCAAATTTCAAGTCTAAATCTAACAGAAGAAAACAAAAGTTTTACTATCAATATCCCGTAATCCCGTTGAGAGCCGTTTTCCAAAATAACCGCTCTTAGTGGATTGCAATTCAACAAAAGAAAAATGCTAACCAAATTTCATTATTATAGTCCTTGTAGGTCGAAAAAAGGAATTTTTTTTGCCAATACGTCCCTGTAACCCCCTGCACGCCCCCTCCCAGAACTTGATTTGCTTAAAATACATTCTTAGTGGATCCCTATTCAACAAAAGAAACATGCTTAACAAATTTCAAGTATTTGGGTCTAACAATTAAAAACAGGAATTTTTTTCTGTAATTCCTCTTGACCCCTCGCGACCATCCTTGGGGGTCAATTTTCGTTTTACTCTTTGTTAGAGAAACTCTATTCCATGAAAGGAACATGCATACCAATTTTCAAGCAGGATGATCAAATAGTTTAAAAATGGAAATATTTATCGATTACGCCTCTTAATCTCCCGAAATTAAACTTGGTAGTTGATATTCGCAAAACCCTTTTTGTAGCGGTTCTCTACTTTACGAAAGGAATCTGCTTATCAAATTTCAAGACTGCACGTCTAATAGTTTAAAAATGGGGATAATTATCTATAACGCCACTTGAGCCCCCGCAACGCCACTTCTGGGTCTGTTTTCACAAAACCCATTTTGTAGGGGAATTGCACTCTATGAAAGGAATCTGCTTAGCAAAATTTGAAGACTGTGCGTCCAATAAATTAAAAATGCAACAAAAAAATTTATCTATAACGCCCCTTGAATCCCCGCAACGCATCATAGGGGTCAATTCTCACCAAACATATTTTTTAGTGTATCTCTATCCTATGAGAGGAATCTGCTTACCAAATTTCAAGACTGTGCGTCTAATAGTTTAAAAATAGAAATAATTATTTATATCTGCCCTTAACCCCCTGCAACATCCCTTGTGGGTCAATTTTCCCAAAACCCGTTGTGTAGCGAATATTTACTCTATGAAAAAAACATTCCTACCAATTTTCAAGCAGGTAGGTCAAGTAGTTTAAAAACGAAAATATTTATCTCTATTATCCACTTCATCTCCCGCAACACCACTTAGAGGTCTGTTTTACCAAAACCTTCTTATAGTTGATCTCTACTCTATGAAAGAAATCTATTTATAAAATATAAAGACTGCGCGTCTAATAGTTTAAAAATGGAAATAATTATCTATAACACCCCTTAAGTCTCACAACGCCACTTGGGGGCAATTTTCACGAAACTCATTTTGTAGCTTATCTCTAACCTATGAGAGGAATCTGCTTACTAAGTTTCAAGACTGTACTTCTAATAACTTAAAAATCAGAATTTATAACGCCCCTTAAACCCCCCACCCCCGCAACAACCCTTGGGGTCAATTTTCCCAAAACTCATTCTGTAGCGGATATTTACTCCATGAAAGAAACTTACGTACCAATTTTCAAGCAGGTAGGAGGAGGAGTTTAAAACCGGGAATATTTATCTATTACCCACCACTTAATCTCCCGCAACGCCACTTAGATCTCTACTCTATGAAAGAAATCTATTTATCAAATATAAAGACTGTGCGTCTAATAGTTTAAAAATGGAAATAATTATTTATAACGCCCCTTAAGTCTCGCAACGCCACTTGGGGGCAATTTTTACGAAACCCATTTTGTAGCGTATTTCTAGCCTATGAGAGGAATCCGCTTACTAAGTTTCAAGACTGTACGTCTAATAACTTAAAAATCGGAATTTATAACGCCCCTTAAACCCCCCGCAACACTCCTTGGGGGTCAATTTTCTTAAAACCCATTTTGTAGTGGATATTTACTCCATGAAAGAAACTTACCTACCAATTTTCAAGCAGGTAGGTGAAATAGTTTAAAAATGGATATATTTATCTATTACGCCCCTTAATCCCCCGCAACGCCACTTAGAAGTCTGTTTTCACAAAACCGGTTTTGTAACTGATCATTATTCTACGAAAGGAATCTATTTATCAAATATAAAGACAGTGCGTCAAATAGTTTAAAAATGGAAATAATTATCTATAACGCCCCTTAAGCCCCTGAAACGCCACTTGGGGGTCGATTTTCACCAAACTTATTTTGTAGTGGATCTCTACTGTATGAAAGGAATCTGCTTACCCAATTTCAAAATTGTACATTGAGTAGTTTAAACATGGAAACAATTATTTATAACGCTCCTTAACCCCCCGTTACGCCCCTTGCGTTTCGAATTTCGGAAAAAATCCGTTCTTAGCTTATATCTACTCTATGAAAGGAACATGTCTACCAAATTTCAAGTCTGTAGGTTGAATAGTTCCAGAGATATCGTGATTAGTCAGTCAGTCAGTCAGTGAGTGAGTCGCTTTTCTCCTTTATATATATAGATATAAATGTTAAAATTTGACTTTAATTTGACTTTTAATTCATAATGATATTAAGCCTTTCAAGTATTTTCTAGATAATTAATTTCTTACCCGCCTATAGCAGGAAATAATCACACACACAACCTTGTCTCCCAAACATTAGCATTTTTTAAAAATAGGATGATGAAATATTTCATTACACACGTATTATTGTACCAATCAGTAGAGTCTTTATCTGAAATCTTAGAATTCTAACAGCTTCATGTGGTCCAAGACTATAAATACAGGTAGATGAGATTTCAAGAGTGTTCTGTCTCTGTTTGTTTTGCTTTGTCTTAACGTCATTTTATATTTGTGTAAAATTAATATGCGTGTTTAAAGTACAAAAGCCTTTTTATCCTTTCCACGATTCCAAACACCTGAAAATACCAAAATGTCTTAAATCAAATCTGGAATACTCATATAGATATTTATATAATTTTTTTATAATATCAGCTCGTTCCGTAACAGGTATTTCATCAAGGAATGAGCAGAAAAAATCATTAAAATCATTAATGACCATTTTCACGAAAACCTTTATCCTTCAAATCCTCACTTTTGTACCAACATAAGAAATATTATAAAAGAGGGTAGAATGACACTGTGATTGGTTTATTGGTTTCTATCAATATATATCTAATCTTATAAAATAACAAAAGTAATTTATTTTTTCATTGGATCTTTATAAGATATTTCTACTTTTAGAAATCTAAAAAATCCCTGTGATTACCAATAGTTAGTTTTTACTTCCACAAAATTCCATTAAATAATCTAACCTAGATGAGAGATTTTCAAATTATATTTATAGATTAAAAATGTGGTTTGATTATTAACGATCTCTGCGAAGGTATACGCGAGTGAATATACTACGGTCCTCATAATCTTGAATAAAGTGGTCAAGTGATTAAGCAGTGCCAGCTTATGCATTGGGTATTTGGGGTGCTCCAGGGGCCTGGAGCCCGGATAAGCTAGACTTAACTGGGTTTTTAGGTAATAAATTTCAATTTGCCCATGCCAAGGGGACCTGTAAATCTTCTGCAGCCAGGGCCCGAAAGGAGCTTAAATCGGATCTGGATAATGGGTGACACTGAGTTGATACCTCACTCTCTAAAATTCCACACGCTACGGTCACTTGAAAAATTGAGAATCGACAGATTTAACGTGTATCAGCTGTTCTCAATTATGGAGAGCCTTGGAAAGCTATGGGAAACTGGCCACTGTGAGTCCAATCCCGAGGCACATGGAGAGAGCCGAGGCTGTTGCCCGCTTTCGCCTAACCACCGGACATGACTTTTTAGGAGCACACCACCACTGGTTTGGCGTGGCTGCTGACGAGGCATGCCCCCTCTGCTGCCATTCCAGAATGGATGGCGACAACCTGCTCCAATGCACTGGACTCAATGAATACCCGACTGACGATACCGTCATTTGGTACTGGGAGGCTCGGTGTCAAATGGTCAAGAAGCCAAGCAAAGGCATTGGATAAATAAATAAACAGATTGTGGATCTTCTGTGGTGACAGGACTCGAATCCAATTTTCAAAAAGAACATTTTCAACGTAAAAAAGAATACTGGATATGACCATCCGCTACCACAGTCTCATTTATTTTGATATATTAATATTCAGCCCATTTGTAGCGTGGTGCGGGGTAATGGAGGGAATTTGCTCCCTTCTGTGATATCTAGAGGAGAGTCGAGTATTATGGAAAAGTGGGGTAATATGGAATACCGAAGTTTTGACTATGTTTGTAGCTACTAATGCGTGTAAAAACCATGAACTACTGAAGAAAATCTCTCATGATGCATTGCAGTGAGAGTTGCCCACTTGCTGTTGCCATACCATTCGAGACAAAACAAAGTGTGTTTTGCGATTTTCAAAAGTTTTCACAGGTAAGGTTTTAAACATTTTAATCTACTGGTACACATGTAACTTGAATATCAAAATTAAGCATAACGTACATTAAAAAAATTGTAGTTTCTTATACGGTGGGTATTTTTTAGTTGACAATGTTTTGTTCTTCCGTTTAAAGGTTCCTTTTTCAAGGTGGTGTGTCGTGTATTATGGAATATATAGTATTCTATACCAGGGTAATTACCAGAAAAAACTTATATTTGTCATTTTTGTAAATAGACTCGAATCAGAAATGAATTTCACATACTATTAAAAATAGGGTTCTGATAGTTAAAAATAATTAGGATTTATGAAATTTTAATTAGTTTTCTAATGGTTTAAACCACATCTTCTATTTTTCTTCACTATTTCATAATACTTTTCATTAATCATTCTTCTTTAAAATAAATTTTTTATAACGAAAAAAATAAATATTATTTTTTGATAAGTGATAATTTCTTACAACCGTTTACAGTATATGTCCATGATAATTTTAGAGATTTTTATCAAAAACCAGTCAAGTTGTTTTTAGAAATATAAATGGAATTCCATTGTACCCAACTCTCATTTATAGTATGATGCTCAAATAATACTCAGGGATCAGAAATGCTTGAACTCTTTTAAATAAGTATACTTGAGCAAAAAAAAAGTGATAAAAGATTACTACGAAATAGAGACTTTTATTTATGTCAGGAATGAGGTACCCAAGAGTTTCAAAAGTCAGTATTATACACTGTGGCCACCGCAAATGCAACACCAAGAAAAACAAGAGATAGCACAACAAAATTTATTTTGTAGAAAACATGTTGACCAAGTATCAAATGATTAAACTTATAGACTTCTGTGAAGTGTGGTTCCTGCCAGAATCAGTAGCCAGAGTAGCCGCCATTGTTGATCACCGCTGCCACACGCCTCGGCATTGATTCAAAGAGACTTTGGATGTGTTCTTGGGATACAGCAGACCAAGCAGCTTCCACACTTTGGCAAAGTTGATCTGGTGAGGCAGCTGGGGGAGTAATCTGGGTCAATCGTTGAGCAACCATGGACCACATGTTTTCTATCGGCGAAACATCCGGAGAGCAAGCTGACCAGGGAAGCAATTCAGTATGGTGATTGACGAAGAACCTTTGGACAATGCGTGCCCCGTGTGGTCGTGCATTATCCTGTTGAAATATGGCTGTGGCCAAGCCCTGAAGGTAAGGGAGGACAACTGGCTCCAACACCTAGGAGATCTAGCGCTGGCTGTTTAAAGTAACGGCAATGCATACTTGAGGAGTGCGAGAGTGATATCCAATACCGCGCGCGCGCGCGCCCCATACCATAATACCCGGTGAAGGACCAGTGTGGCGGTGCATAACGCAGCTGTTCAGCATCCTCTCTCCACGGTGTCTCCAGACTCGAATCCGACCATAGTGGTGTTGCAGACAGATGCGTGAATCGTCAGTAAAGACAACTTCCTTCTTTTCTGCCGTCCACATCCTTCTTTCATCGCACCATTGGTGGCGGAGACGTCTGTGGTTCTGCGTCAAGGGTAGACCAAGCAATGGACGTCTTGAGGACAGACCACTCTGCTGTAAACGGCGTCGAATGGTACGCGCAGACACTGAATGATGCGTTACAGACTCAATGTGCTGTGCTATGGTTCGTGATGGGACTGAGTGATCCGTCACTGTCATGAACACAATTTGCCAGTACTCACATGAAGTTGTGCACTGAGGTGGATGCGATCGACCACTTCGGTCTGTCGTACATTCCTGAATTCAACCGTCACATATCCGCATTACAGTTGTTTGGTTTCATCCAACACGACTACCGATTTCCCTGAAAGATAATCCACAATCTCGGTAGGTCACTATCCTTCCTCTGTCGAACTCGGATACTTGATCAAAAGCTGATCGCTGTTTTTTACGAGACATAACTGATCGTTTTTTGAAAAAAATCACAAGAAAAACACAATTGCCGAACTTGAAATCGTCGAAATCTAGAAGCATTGAATAGCGCTTTGAGGTGACGCCACAGGCGTGCGTGACGTGTTTCTGCACTGAAATTCTAATCATTTGCATATCTCACCTCCACTAATGCATGTTGTAAATTTCATGTTATTTGCGTGCTGCCTTCAGGGTGTTGCATTTACGGTGGTCTGTAGTGTAGATGAATTATATGATTCCAGATCAATTTTAAGGGAAAAAATATACTTTACTTTTTACTTTGACCATGACTTATCTTTACTTTTATACCATGACTTATTTTAACTCATTTTATTAAGAAAATAGCCGTTTTATTAATTTTTTTCTATACAAGGGGAGAATTAAGAGTCCCCTATTTCGGCATATAACGCATACATTTACTTCTTATAATATGATCGAAATTTACACCTGGGAATTACACAACTGATAATAAAAAAATTATTTTTAAATGGGAAAAAATAATCATAAAAAGAACTATATTTGTTACGACCCGCATGTACAGAGGGCGAAAATAGTCCTATTTTCTTACGTTTTGTGTATTCAGTATACCTGTAGACCAGTGCTTCTCAAGTTTCAATATTCGTGGTCCAATATTTCATCAAAATTTTCTTCGCCCCCCTTATACAATTAAAATACATTAAATTCAATAATACTAAACTTTGATGCAAAAATTCGACACGACTTTAATCTGTGAAGTGCCACCGGCGTATATAAACGTCTCGCTCAGTTAAAGTGTTAATTTCACTGGACGTATATATACGTCTTTCCAAAGTACGATCTTTTCTGTGCACTCCTACCCGTAAACAAATTCCGAAGACTTTGGAATGCAATAAAAGGACCTTGACAATGTTTGTGAAGGATTTACTTATTTCAGATTATTTGTTTCTATATTTCTCCCCAGAACCCCACCCCCAATACAACACATGCGTGCGCCTTCGTAGAAAACGGTTGGCATTGGAATTCGAATCGCGTAACTTTTAATCGGCAATTAAGGGATAAATTATAATCCGTGCAAATTAACAAGATAAGCGTTAATTTTTGTATATAAATTTAAATATGACAATCCCATGGGGCACTGGTAATTATTAAACTTGTTCTTACCCTGGTATTGTTAAATTAAATATGATACATTATGTAGCACTGATGCATTTATAAGTGTAATATATCAGTTTAAATGGGTATTTTATTTTTTATTATGTCAGAATGTATTTTGTTTGCTTACTTTCAGTAAATTAAACTTTTTGAAATAATATTTTGTTTTCTACTTTTCAATATGCTCACGCCCCCCTCAAAGAGTTTTCATGACTCAGGAGGGGGAGCGCCCCACAGTTTGAGAAACGCTGCTGTAGACTAACCACGGAGCACGACGTAGCAACCGTCGCTCAATAAGCATTTTTTAAGTATTACAGTCTGCTCCTTTTGCTTGAGTTGATAAGTTACAATAACACATCTACTTACACATAAAAGCTGTTCAATATGTATGCATTTTTAGAGGTACCACACCATTTGTGGTCATAATTATTACTATTCTATCACAACCAATATTCTATGAATAAAAATAAAGGACAACCTTTAAAATGACAACCTATGAAACAACCTTTATATGAACTTAAAAAGTTTTATTACCAGATAAAGTAAAAAAAAATTCTATTTGTTTTTTCCCCCCTCTCTTAGAGCTAAATTATTCAGTGCCATAAATTGACAAATCCAACGCAAATATTCTTTAAAACTTTCCTTTTTATTTGCCTTTTCTTATACATTTTAAAGTAAATACGTGAACGCTTTGTTTCTTGCTTTAATTAATCTATTCAAGTTATTTTTAGGATCCGGTTTGCGACGTTTTCTTTAAGGATATGCCATTTCGTTTCTCCTTTACACAAAGCCCATTTATTTTTTGGAATATTGATTATCGTGATTTCATTTTTCTTCCACTCACGTATGGAACTTTCACCAATATCAAACATCTTTGCTTCAGCACGATTTCCATTTCCATTCAAAAACTGAATAACTTCGCATTTGAAACCGGTCTTTTGTTTGTTTTGTGAGGAAGGTCACATGTTTACTATTCAAAGGAACGTTTGATCACAAATGTATTACAACAAAAAAAATTATATAATATTTATTAAACCTTTGATGCCCTCTTCAAAATCATGGCTTCAAAAAACTGGGGAAGTAGAAAGCATCTTACTCCTAATTCTTGAAGTTAACTATTTTTTAGGGGTTGACTCGTGGTTGAAATTCTTTGTTTTAATTCATGAATACAAAGACTAACCGCTTTGTAGAAGAACTTTACATGTTAAAACTATCGAGGTTCAGCTTTTTGACGTGATGTGGAAGTTTGGAGAGTGGGATGTGTCAGCTGAAGTGTCACCCTCGTCACTTGACCGAAGCTCCCAATTACAAAGTTCTTTGCAAACTGTCCCGCTTTCCTATGAAATGTGACAGTAATAAAAAATATATTAAGACATGTCAACCATATTTAAGTTGTCTTTTAACAAGTAGTAAATTTTAAAAAATACATTTCAAAAGAAATCTAGCATATGTCTTGCAAGATTGCTCCTTGGTAATTTCTTCCTTCATTTATATTATTATTATATTAATTCTATCAACATAAATGATCCTCCTTTCTGATGTAAAGAATTTATAATTTTTTTCTCATTATTATGTCTTCATTTTTTTTATCATTAAAAAAGCTAACTACTAATGCAAATGAAGTGAAATGACTTTATTATGGACAAAAATTTAAATTTTGCTGTTTAACAATAAGTAATTGAGTTCTTCATTTAACTATTTAAACTTTAAATACTAACATTTAAAATGCACGATTAACGAAATAGAACGATGCATATATGCTAAATTCTAGTTTCACATCAAGATTATAGATAATAAAAACGTATTGCAAAAAATTCACTCTGTTTTTCCCCGTAATGTAGTGATTTGATAATTTCTTACTTCACGTATGAAAGTATAAAAATTTTATGAACACTCGAATGACCTAAATTTAATGGGGAAAAATTATGCTCCTTTTCCGTGGATATAAACTATGACTATATTTCTGTATATATATATGTATGTATACATATATCTGTTTCGTCAGCAGTGTGGAATCTGATTACGAAGGAGATCACGATTAATTAATTTTTTTTTCCATAAATAAACAAAAATTAAGTGGCAAAGGAAAATAATTTGATTATTATGTATTTGTGTAAAGAGATAATATTTTCTTTTCTTTGGTTGTGGGAACATTTATATTTATTATAAATATAAGGCATCGAAGATGTCGAAAATTAAGGGATCAATGTTTTCTGTTTAGTGATAAAGAGGAAATTAGTTCAATACTTTGATTAATAAAATGTATTCGCGTTGTAACGTGTTCTATTTGCGCTTCTACTAATTCTTTTGGGTAAAATACTCTTTTTAACTGTGATTTTAGTTGAAAACAGCTTTCTGTAGAGATCACATAGTTTTATATAAATACGAGCTTCTATTTAATTGCAATTCGTGGAGTAGTCGGGATGATGGTTGAAGAGTGCAGAAGAAAGCAGTGTTAGGGACTGGAGATCGCACTTAGTATTATTAATTACAGAATGAAGGAGTAAACGAAAAGGTAGCCGGCCACCCACACAACGACTTGCAAGTGTTGAAGCGAGAGCGATTAAGAGAGTAGATAAGTACTCTTATTTATATTTCCGTTAGATATATAAGCTTGATTGCTCCTTAGGTTTAGTTATTACAATGCATTATCGGGTTTTTAAAAGTCTTTTAAATTTAAAAACGGAAATAAAATTGTTTAAATTGAGAAATTTCTGATTTTTACTAGAACTTTCTCACACCGCACGACAGCGTTAAAGAAATGACAATTGCTAATAGTGTTCAAGCCAATACCTACAGAATATTTATTAATTTTTTATACCATAATTATCCATATGACTGTAGTTCATATATACATACAATGCATGGAAAAAAATGGCATATGTCAAAGACGAAAAATTGTTTAATTGAAGCAATTGCTGAGACTAAAAATGAAGTTGCAGAAGATTCTCTCTCGCATTTCCCTGGAATAATTTAGGCAGGATACTTTATGGCGGTGTTTAATATCAGTTAGAAAAACAACAATTCGAAGTTCTGAATTTGTCAATAGCCTAAAAGCGAGATTCCCTTGGGGAAAGATTCTGAATAAACCTACTTGAAGATAATAGTGCCACCTTTAAGTTTAGCTGCGTGGAGACATTATTTGTATTTAAATAATATTATAATTTACACCATGAACCAACTCCTTTTTGAACTCAAAAAAACTGTTCAAGAACCCTTAAATGAAAAAATTCTACATCAAAACATAAAAAAAAATTATAAAATTAACTTTGATGTCCTGAATGGTAAATACAGACTTAAAATAAATCATAAATAAAACATAGTGATAACTGAAGCAATATTTGCATTAAAATACAGAAACATATTTTTTCAATGAGATGATTATCTTCATATAATACGAAGAATAATACTGCTTTTGTTCAAACTAAAAAACTTTTGTTGCATTCTCTTCACAGATCAGGATCATGCACAGAATAAAACGAAGCTGCGGACTAGCTGTGTGAGTCATTTATGTTGTCGTAATCTAGGCATGTTATTGCACGTAGCGGCAAGACTTCTTTTTAATTTAAACCTTCATAGAGACGGCCGCACCGACGCTTTTCAGTACTTATACATACTGTGTATTCAACTAAAAAAATCTTATTTTAAAATTTTAAATTTTTACTCTAAATTTTTTGAATATAAATCACATTCTTTATTCTTTTCAAATAACAAGAGTTACACAAATATTTTACTTTATATTAAACCTTTTGCAGCCGCCCCCCTAACGTCTATACGCTCCCAAATTCATTTTAATTTTACATACTACCCCTCAGACACTAAGGGGCCCTTAGAAACTTCTTTGGGAACCTATGGTCTATACATTTCGTTAAGATTTGGTTTGGAAAACTATTTCACATGCAGGAGTATTTTTCGATATTTTCATCATGAAGAATAAACTGTATAAAAAATTTATCAATTCTGTGTTCAATTCGAATACAAAATAGACTGCTTGCTTTAATCCACCAAAAAAGTTTCATAAAAAAAAACTGATATCGCATTCTTGAAAGCAAAGTTTAAAAAAGTAAAATCATAGAAATACGGCCTACTTTAAACATTTTTTTTAAAAAATACAAAAAAGAGAATTTCTAAGCAAAATATGCAACGCACATACACACTCGTAAGTACATACCTCTCGACATAACATTACGTCTTTTCAAATAGATATAAATAATTTTTATAGAAAATTTAATCCGAACTTTCTGTGTCTCTTCTGCTATCGATACTTTAGATGTAAAGGATTGAAAAAAATGTATTGCATCGAGATATTTTGAAAAAACATTTATCGCAAACAATTCTTAGCTAAACTTTTTTTCTTTAGAATCAGACGTTTTGTTTATTTCAAAGCAAGTAAATAAAAATACGTAAAAATCTGGTTTTTCTTTAGAATCAAATTTACACAAAAGGCAAGAAGCGTAAAATTAACTTTATTTTATAAATTCAATTCAAGAATTTTTTTTAAAAAAAATCATTTATTTTTACGTTTTATTTGTTTTGAAAAATATAACTAATGTTTTCTTCTTCTGGAATATGCATTCGTTTCCCCTACTTTCAATTATTGTGTGCTAGCTGAGAAAGTTTTTGAGAAAGCTTATGGAATTTTTCATAAAACCATTTATAAAGATCAAAATGTATTGATCAGGCATTGGGGTAAGATTCATTTGAATAAGCACCTTTTTTGAGAAACAGTAATCTACATACTTCAACTACAACTAATTAATTTTCAAGGAAAATAAGAATAAAAAATGTATTATTAAATAGTTAAAAAACACTTACTCACAGAATGTCCAGGATCCCTTCCCCCATACGAGAAAAATATACTTTGTATGCACACACAAATCCAATTCAAAATGCTTGATTAACAGAAAATTAATTGCATGATTATTGAAATCTAAACATTTTTAAATGTTTTCTTTGAGTAATGTGTCGAGAGTATTGTAAAAAATAGTACTCCTAATTCGAGTTTCAGGTAATCAACTGAATTTCAGTAACTTTTATTATCTACACTTTTAATTTATTTACTTTGTATTGAAAAGGCTCATAAATATCGTCATAAATTATTTTAATAAATAACTAATAAAATTATTGTACTCTAATGCGTTTCCACAATCTTTACTCGCTTTTAATCGAAATTTGTAATTGTAATTTGTAACGTAATTACTTGTAATTTGAACAATTAAAGGCGTAATTATTATTACAAACATGCTGAAACCAGCATACATTTTCTGTTTTCTTTCAAACAACCTGATTAAAATGAAAAATTAAAGTAATCATGTACATGGAGGTCCCAAATAACTATTCTAAAAGTATGAGGTTAAAACCCTTTAAAATGTTTCGAAGGTTCAATAAAATATTTTAAACACTTGTTTCTTACTCACATTTTCTCCAGAAAATAAGCATTATGGTTTCCTTCTAAATATGCATGATTTAATAGAGCCCATGAAATAAGTTGCTTTATATAAACAAGAAAAATTCTTAAGTCAGAAGCATGAAATAGTTTTTTGATTAGCAGCTTGGTTCTCATTTTTACTTTCATTTTATGTAGCAATGTAAAGCAAATTTCTTCTCTTCTTAGCGTTTCATTTAACTGTGCTAAGAATAAAGTCAGTCAGAAAATTTAAGTTTAAAAATCAAGTTGGTCTTCCTCTCGAGAGAAATTAAAAAAATACAGGACCAAGTAATAACGTATTATTATTTTCCTGTAAAACTTTGATTTGCTACACTGAATCAAAGTTTACATCTCTGCGAAAGAATGTGGATAGGAAAAAACAAGAGGAGCAAATTGCATTGGAAATACCGTGCTTCCAGGAAACTAGATCTAATTGAAAACTAATCCCTGGGAAGGAATTTTATGAGGCTTGGAATATAAATCCTATCCTTAAAGCTAGGCCTAGGTTAGTAGGGAATTCTGTTTTTATGGGAGAGTTATGTTTTACTAAGTGGACGGGGATTGTAAAAATGCTTGGAAATATATAATAACAACAATGCCTTACTAAAATCTAACCCTACTTTACTACATAGTTACATTTGGTGTTTAATAGTTACTGGATGAAAAAATAATCTAATTAAAGAAAATTAAGGTTATTGAAACGCACCCACCCTTATTTGTGTGTACCTTTATATATACACACATACAGACATAATACACACACGCATATATAACTTACGTCTAAACGCCATTCCGAATAAAGGTTCACTCCCACCAATACATTAAATAGCGAAGAATGAAGATATATATAACTAAACGCATGTCTTTATGCAAAGGATCTAAAGTATCTGAAAAATGTATATTTGCCTCCACTGGCTACTGCCTCCGTGTGAACGAGTTTTTACTGGCTAAAATGACCGTAGTTGTATTTATATTTTTCAACTGTTTACATTCAAAAATCATAGCTAATATAACCGAAATTCTGAACAATTTTGAGAAATTCTAATTTCAGATTAGATTCCTATCAGTTTTATCTGTTGAATATTCTTGCATGGAATTTAATAAAAAAATTTAATTTCTGAAGAGAGTTCAAAATATTTAGGATCTAAAGACCACCCCCACTCGCACTTATCGTTTAAAAATTGCCTTGTAAACATTATTCAGTTAGAGAAAACAAATATTTGTGAAAAGTAAATATTTTTTTTATTAAATCACTATCAAATACCTGAAACATTTTCTTACTTTGCAAGGCTCACGTCTGTCTAACAACTGCCGAAAATCAGCATGAATAATCTTCCTCTATAAGAAATGAAATTTAAAGAAATGCTTCAAGGTATTTTTTTAGTACTATTAAATTCTAAACATTAGTAAAAAACGAATATTTAAAACCTCTAAAGTATAAAACAAGTAAAAAAAAATTCAGATAGTTACAAAAACGTTAAACTATGATATTCATTACAGTTAGGATGGAATTTAACCAAAAAAAATCAATTTAAAAAAATGTTAAGCTAATAGTTTTGAAATTCAGAATCTATATTCTAAGCGTCATAATTTTTTTCACTGTAGGTAAATTACTGGATAATTTCCCCCTTTCCTTTCCCCAAGTTTAATTTGTGTGTGTGTATGTGTGTGTTCTGCTTGCATACTTTTTTTTATAGTAAAAACATGTTAAAATATTATTAGCTCTTATCTCGAGACCAATTTTTTGCATATTAAACTTTTTGCAAATTAGATTGAAATTTCGAAACTCGTTACTTAAAGCATCGAAATCGATCTTTATGCCAAATTATTGATAAAAAATATTAAGCTAGGAAGTTTTGCACTAAAACAATAATAGATTGCTTTGGCTTTCTTTTGTATGGACAAGGAAAAGTTATTTTACTATCCCCATTGTTTTATTTCGAAATTATCTTATCACAAGGAAAAAGCTTACAAAATTTTACTCCTCGCATATTCTACACGTATCTTTTTGTATAGTCATAAATTAAAGCCTTGTGCTTACTTGCTCATTAAGATGTTTAAAAAAATAGCAATACATTTCTATGTTTTTGACGTTCTTTATTTAGAAAAGAGTTCTTGTCCATCATATAAATTTCAGATACAGTAAAGAAAATTAAGAAATAATCAATTAAATTTTCTTTGTCTTACTTTTTTCCCCATCATACTAACTCATAAAACAGCGACACATTAAAGTATTATAAAGTTTTGTCCCCAAATAAATGAAGCTTGCACAGCATCTTAGTTCAGAGAGAAGTAATTTTGTTAGTTAGGAAACAAAACATTACCAAGTGTTCTGGCACCATCTTGTGAATATTTTATACCAGACGCATCTTGAACATTATTCCATCATTAAACTTCAAATTTATTTGCTTGCTAATTTTTTTTAAAAAGTAGGAATGAATATCTAATTTGCTCAGAATCATATGTATCAATAAACGAGTTTAAAAAATTTCTGTATTCGATACATAAATTTCAGATACAATGAAAAATGTTTAAAAAGTTATTTCAGTTTACAAATATAATTTGAAGGAATATTTCAACATTGAAGTGATTCCTAACTTAGAATTTGTTTCCATTTGCTTTCGATATGCAGTTTACTAAAATAATACTTATACAGTTTTTTTTATCAACCCATTTTACCAAACTTAGGCTATTCTATTTATTTCATTTAAAAAAACAAAATAATAATAATACTAAATTGAAGAATGAAAAAATTGTGGTGGTAGGAGGGGGGAGTATGTCTTCTTACTTTTATGTCCACAAACTGAAGGCACTTTCATCATTATGTTTATTTTTGTTTGCTCGAAAGCCCTGTAAATATTTACAAACAGCAACGATCTGGTAAAGACAATCTGCCACATAAAAGCTTTCGTTTCTCTTTCGACTTTTTTAGTATAATCAAATAATATTGCAGCTCTGTGTAAATAAAAATATAGAGGCAAAAATATAAAGAAATGAAATATTTCAAGATTGCGTGTTCACTTAAATCTCTGAATGAAAAAGGTTGGTAAATCATCATTACGCATTAGAAATAAATTCAAATTGTATTTTCAAAGTAGTTTATGCATGTATAGCTTACAGGTAAATAGTGTTCCCATAGTTGCAAAATATGGCAATGTGCCTTTTCTTCCCATTGCGTATTACCTAAACAAATAGACTTTATTTAACAATTTTACGCGCAATCCAATGTAAAAAATGGAGAAAGACGGGACGTTGATTCGGCGAGGGGAAAAAAAGCTACATTTCTGGAGATTGCAAGACTGAATTAGTAAACTTTTTCTTAGAATATTAGGGAAATAACATGAGTGTATAATACTTACAACCTAAATTTTGGATAAAAACAGGCCAAGAAGTTGAAAAAAGTATCGTATAATAAAATAAATTGAAATCAAACAGATTACTGGGCCTGAGTACTACAAATACTATGAATTGCTGCACTAAAAATTTCAGTTTATGTTATGTCTTACATTAGCTTTCCGCTTATGAAAACGTTTACTTATGCAGGGCTATAGGAAATAGTAAAGGATCAAATGCAAAAGTACAAAACAACACACACTATATGTAAAGTTATTATACATGTAAAAAGAAAATCTTTCGTATCTATCATACATTTAAAAAGTTGAAGGATAAAATTGTCAAATGTTACTTTGAGCGAAGAAAATAAATTTTACATTTATTTTACCTGATTTTATCCCTTTTGGGTTGGATCATCGTCATTTTATGTAAATCGTAACTTTTCAAGTTGTTTTGTTTTTTGTTTTGGGACAGCATCAGAGCTCACGGTCATATAATGATGACTTATTTAAATGTGACTATAAATATGTTATATAAAAAACAAACATAAATGAAAGAAATTAAAATTCATAAGACCAATTAAATAGTAAGCATTTTATTTATACTAAGTTGAATTAAAAACTGCGAATGAAAATGTAAGCCTTGCAAACTAAATTCCTAAGTCAGACTTATAGAACCGCACTGTAACATTAAATAATCAGGTTACATAAATATGCAGAGAGAGAGAGAGAGAGAGGAATTGTCAGGCCCATTCAAGTAAAACATGAATTATATTCATAGTTCTGATTTTTAAGACATGGACACAATTAAGGTTCTAAGCCAAGTACATATATTAAATTTTCTTGAAATAAATTACACTCGTGTCCATAAATTAAGGATAATTCAGAATCACACAGAAACTGAACTCTCAAATAAAAATTTCACCTGTAGAATTATCACACACATCTTGAAGAAGAATATGCAAATTACAGGAAACCACCACATGACGCGGATAGTACGTCACAAAGACGAGAGTGTAAGAAAGGGGTATTTAAGAAATGGTGGCAAAGAAGTAAAATTATTCACAAGCGCTTTAAAAGCCTTTCAGTGCAATAACCGCATAGTTATGGCACAAAGGAAGCATTTAAATAATTTTTTACGTGGTAGAATTATCGGACGACTGGAATGTGGACGTACCCAGCTGGAAGTATCCGATGTACTTGGAATCGCCCAGAGTGTCATCTCCAGGCTTTGGTAACGGTTCCAAGATGATGGTAATGTGAGTAGATGTTACAGCACAGATCGCCCCCAAGTTACAACGCCGAATGAGGACCGTTAATTGGCAGTTACTGCCAAAAGAAACAGACGGAGCACAGCATTAGACCTATCTCCTCAGCTCTCTTCAGCTACCGTTACGACAGTTTCAAGGCAGACCGTGTACAGACGCTTAGGACACATTGGTCTATATGCTCATAGGCCTGTCAGATGTGTTCCCCTTACCGCAATTCACTGTCGCCTGCGATTAACCTGGAGTAGAGAGCATACATTGTGGACACCGCAACAGTGGTCTTGTGTGATGTTTTCCGACGAGTCCAGGTTTAGTTTGCAGTCTGATTCTCGCCGGACTTTCATATGGAGAGTGCCAGGTACCCGTTACCACCAAGAGAACACCATTCAACGACACCGTTACGGTGGTGCAGGATGGCTCGTTTGGGGAGGAATTATTCTTGGTTCCATAACTGGCCAGCATGTTCAGAGTGTAACGATGACAGGCCACGTCAATTGGGATGTCATTCTGGAACAACATGTACATTTGTTTTGGGGTGCCATGGGGGCTGAATTTCTGTTTATGGATGACAACGCCCGTCCTCACCGTGCAAACATTGTAGATGAATGCCTTCAATCGGAGGATATCACCCGTATGGATTAGCCAGCATACTCACCGGACTTGAATCTAATAGAGCATGTGTGGGATATGCTTGGCCGACGAATTGCAGCCCGTCAACCTCCTCCCACCTGTCTACCGGAACTTCGGAGGGCATTGCTTGATGAGTGGTGTAATATTCCCCAAGATCAGATTGATAATTTGATACTCAGCATGCGTAGACGTTGTAAGGCCTGTATTGCATCGTCCGGGAGACATACTCCGTATTAACTATCATACTAACTATGTTATACTGTTTTTGTAAATAGGTTCTTTTTTGAAATTGGCTCCAGGGAGTAAAAATCGCAATTTATATTAGTTATGTCAAACATATAGCATCTGTTTTGCTCTTTACCTTTTGTTTAATAAATAGACTTAACAAAGAAGTCACATTTGTTTTGCTTCTGTCTCTTTCTTTGCCTGAACTTCATTATCCTTAATTTATGGACATGAGTGTAATAAAATATGAAAAATATAATTCTGTTTTTTAACTAGAGTAAAAAAAAAACCCTTTTTTTGTAGACGCTTTTATTACCTCAAAATAACGCGTCTACAACAAAAGGACACCGAGTTATTGCCTAATATAAACCGGCAATTCTATGAAAATAATAATATTTTACTAACTCATCTCCTATTTTTAGATGCATAGCGATTTAATTATTTGTAGTAATAACTAAGATTAATTCCTTGATTTTAATGTTTATCTAAAGACCTCTTAATTTTAGTAAATCTATTCTTGACATATTCTTACAATTTTGCAGACTTTTGGATAAACAGTTAAGAATTGATAAAACTTGAGAGATTTGATTTAAAAAGTGTAGAATTCATGATAAAAAAAAAATACCTGCAATTTTAACAATATTAAAGCGCTTTATTAGTTAAGAAATATCCTCACCTTATTTATATAAAAACTTCATAATTACAAAAAAAATTTAGAAGTATTGATTAGAACATTATTATCGTGATAACTGTACATATTTATAAAAATAATGCAAATATTTAACTAGCGTAATTGTTACATTTTTCGCTATAAATTTTCACATTTTCTCTTTCTTTAAAATTTTATTTGTTTCAAACAAGTTATAGAGATATTTATAGTTTGTACCCTATTAATTTAATTGTCATTTCAAACAAATTAGACATTTCCTTTCACAGATTTTTCGTTCTATTTTTAAATTTCAGTTTTTCAAATTTTAGGTATGCTTTTGGATTATGTTTTCTTTTTTTAATTAATTGTTTTGTTCCTCTTTCTATTTATAAAATATTTGAAATAGCGCATTCTCGGTGGAGGTATGTATTCGTAGCCAAGTAACATGATCACTCCCCCCCAGACAAAAGTAATAACTCCTGTCAAGAGACTGTTGCAGGCTCTTAAAGATACCGCTACACTACTCCTCCCCCCATCAGTGCGGCTGCTGTTTAATGGAGGTGTTGTGTCAAGTGAGTATGACGACTTTTTGGGGGGTTACACTTCTTGCGGGTAGATGGTGCCAAGACAGATCAGAAGGTTGCTTTTTTGCTTGATTCAACTTATGGTCACCAATGAAGTTGCGCATTTCCAATGGACAGCACCCACGAGGAATGGACTCGTAGTGAAGTAACATGACCACTAGACAAAGGTGATCACCCCTGTCCGAAGGCTATTAAAGGCTTTTGAAAATACCGCTACATATTCATTGAAAAATAGTTTTCTTACAGTCAGATTGGTGGTTAAAATTTTAGGTCTAAGTAATTTTCAATCTTGGCCTATACTCCATTTTTTTTTCATCAACTACTAGGCATAAATTTTCTGCTGAAGGGAAAAGTTGGAATCCTGTATATGAAATTTAACCAGGGACGTCTTAAGACATTTTGAGGCCCTGGACCTAAAAATATCTAAGAGTTTTGAGACTCTGGGTCCCTATTTAAAAGTAGGCCCTACCTGTGACCTTTAAAGTAGAAAATATACAGCATACATTGTCAAACAACCGTGCTAACGGTAATTTGAAACAAATAAATGTGCATGGTTCACAATCTCACAAACCAGCTTTACCGACGCAGCATTTCTTTTAAATGATTTGAGTGATTGCTTATGGTATTAGGCCTAGGCATAGACAACGGTCTTCATGTAAGGGTCATGCCACTGTGTTGCCAGTTGACATGCAGTTTGAAATTTTCTTTTTTCGGAGAATTTGTTCCGGAATAAGATTCAAACATTAAATTATTCAGATCATTATCTTACTAAGCTTGAGTCAGCCCGAAACAAGGCCCCTACCGAGGTGAGGCCCTGGCTCTGCTTAAGACGTTGCGAGCTTAACCCTTCTTCACTGACCTAAGCTAGTGACAACTTTAGAAAACATAATGGTGTTTCATTTAGTCCATTGACTTTTTCTTCAAAAAATTTGTTTCATGTTTGGGTTGTCTGTTCGAAATTT
>BMAO01015468.1:0-57143 GCA_019973975.1 Trichonephila clavata | reverse complement strand
TCTAGCGCCGCTATGTGAAGCGAGCTTGAAATAGAGGGGGACGGGAGTTGTTGAAAAGAAACTGAACGGTAGCAAGACACTGAACAGAAGTATAACGAAGCGAGGAACAGAAAGCGTTATGTAGCGGTTTTGTAGAAAAAGTAGATTAGTTTTAAAATTACATTGAAAAATAAACGTTAGTTGTTTATCGCAAAAGAAGCCTCTTTGATGTCAACTTCAGGAAGCCTCTCATTTTAATAATAATGATCACATGGATCAACTAAAAATACCAAATATGGCGTCCCGCTTGGGCGGCTTGATTGAAACGGCAACAAAGAAGCGAGAGGTAGGCAAAGATTTATTATTTTCCATTTTGAAGATATTAATGCATGGAAATTTGATTTTGTTTTGAATATTTGAATGATCAATTTTTGCATTGAATGTACTGAATATACAGTTTAGAAGATTTAAATAATTAAGATAGTAGAAATGGAAATAATAAAAAGAAGCAAAACCGCTCAAAGAGCTTCGTTTACAAAAGCGTATAATAAGTTAGAAAGCGCATTAACGTACGATAGCGTCGAATATGACGAAATTGAAATGTGCTTAGAATTGTTTAAGCAAAAAGCAGACTCTTTAGAAACAATTCATAACGGTTATTTAGATGGCTTAGAAAACGCACAAGATTTCGAAAATGAATTTATTGCGGTTGAAGAATACCGAGAAAAATCGCTGAGAATTCAGCTACGAGCTAAGCGTGCGCTAGAGAATTTGAAAAAGATTACGAAGGAGAACGAGACTGCTTTTACCAATAACGGCTCGCAGTCACAAAATGATAAATTTACTAAAACATTATGTCAACGACTCCCCGAAATAGAGCTTTATAAATTCGGTGGAGACTTGAAAGATTGGTTGACATTTTGGAACTAAATTTAAAAAATCCATGAAAATACGAATCTGACAAACACGGATAAATTTCATTATTTAATCCAATCAATGAAATTAAAATCTGAATCAAGAGAAATTGTAGAATCTTTTCCCATAACTGATGAAAACTATTTTTCAGCTTTACAGAGTTTAAAAGAAAGATATGGCAGAAAAGACTTGTTAATAGATTTTTATGTTAGAGAGCTATTAAAGCTCGTTTTGAACAACGCAAATAGGAATAAAAGCGATCCTTTGAGTTGTTTATACAATAAACTGTCTACTGAATTGAGAGCATTGAGCTCCTTAGGAGTAACATCTGAAATGTGCGGGTAATATTATATCCTCTTGTTGAAAGTTCATTACCTATAAATGTGTTACGTTCATTTGAACGGCAAAGAAAAAGTCTGGAAAACGAACTAAAATTATCAAGTCTTGATGCAATAATTCATTTTTTGAAAAACGAGGTCGAAACTGAAGAGAAAATCCGGTTAAGCAGAACAGACATATTTCACTTTTCCTCGGAGCGGAAAAACGCCGCGCCTGCAAATTCTCGAGATCGAAAACCCTCAGCAACCGAATTGTTTATTAGCCATAAATCAAATGATAATTTATGTATGTTTTGTTTTAAAAATCATGAAACTCGATCGTGTAAAAAAGCATATTTTATTCCTTTAGATGAAAAATTGTCAGTGATTAAAAGGAAAGGTTTATGCCGTATTTGTTTAACGAAAGGTCATTTAGCAAAACTCTGTTCATCTAGTATTAAATGTAATCTCTGCTCTGAAAGACATTTAAAATTAATGTGTCCTAACTTAGAAGTTAATAAATTAGATCAAATACCAAAACAAAGTAATAATGATATTGATGAAAGGATTACAGACACTTTGTATTCGCACACAAGTGCAACGCATGAAGTTTTTTTGCAAACTCTTGTAGTTAATATTAAAGGAAAAAAGACACGACGTAAGGCTAGAGTTATTTTAGATACGGGTTCCCAAAGATCTTACATTAAAAAATCTACCGCAGAGGAGTTAGGTTTTGAAATTCCGAGAGAAGAAGAATTTTCACACGCATTATTTGGGGTAGGAAAACTGAAACACAAATGCATAATTGTTATAAAATTTATCTTTATAGCCTTGACGGGAAATATAGCTGTAGTTTAGATGCTTTAGATCAAGATATAATTTGCAACGACATAGCTAGCGTTAGGTATGGACCTTGGATGAGGGAATTGAAACGAAAGAAAATATTTATAACTGACTTTCAAAATGATTCAGGACCCATTGAAATACTTTTAGGAGCCGACGTTGTTGGTAAACTATTTACGGGAAAACGAGAAGAATTGATGTCTGGATTAGTCGCCATGGGGACTAAATTAGGTTGGACATTAATGGGAAAAGTTCCTCAGTTAAAACATCAAAATGTGAATATGACTGTCGTTAGTATGCTGTCTCAGGAATTACCAGTTTCATTCTTGTGGGACTTAGAGCTGCTCGGTATTAGAGATCCTGTTGAACAAAATACCAAAGATGATTTGCGAAAGGCCGTAATGATTCACTTTCGAGATACTGTTCAGCAAAATTCAGATGGAAGGTACGAAGTAAGCTTACCCTGGAAAAAAGATCATGCCCTTTTACCCAATAACTATGAGTTAGCTTACAAGAGGTTAGATTCTACTTATAAGAAATTAGACAAAACGGGATATAGAGAAAAGTACCAGCAAGTTTTTGGAGAATGGGTAGAAGAAGGAGTAATTGAAGAAGTTTCTTGCGGCGAATTGTCGTTGCAAGAGTCTCATTACCTTCCTCATGTCCAGTTACTCCAAGCTAAGTCAAGAATAACTCCGCTGAAGAAAATAACGATCCCGCGTCTTGAATTGATGGGAGCTACTATTGGAGCGAGATTATTTGATTCCGTGAGTCAGGCTCTGAAACCAGAAATTGAGAATATTAATTCTTATTTTTGGACTGACTCATCAACAGTGTTGACCTGGATTAAGAGACAAGAACAGTGGTCAGTGTTTGTGAACAATTGAATTGTTGAAATAAGAAGGCTGACTCCTCCTGAAAACTGGTTCCATGTTCCAGGAAATCAAAATCCTGCTGACATTCTCTCTAGAGGATGCGGACCCAGACAGCTTTTGAAATCTGAGTGGTGGCTAGGACCTACTTGGCTGAAGAAATCTAAAGAAGACTGGCCTAAGTCATTTGGTAGTGTCAATGAAGAAGTTGAAAAGGAGAAGCGAAAAATTGTCGTCTCATCTAGCAATATAGAATTTAAATCCACTGTAACTCTATTAGCAACAAGAATTTCGAAATTTTCAAAAATAGTTAGAGTTTTAGCATGGATATTACGCTTTCAGCCGAAAGCTAAGAATTTAAGGAAGCATGCAAATTTAACACAAGAAGAAATAATGGAAGCTCAGAAAACACTACTGCGTTCAGCACAAAAGGAGTGTTTTAATGAAGAAGGTAGAAAATCTTTGAAAAACTTTCAAGTTTTTACTGATAATGATGGTGTACTCCGACTAAAGTCCAGAATTGCCAACGAAGATGAATTGCCTGAATTCATTGCTCCATTGATCCTTCCACCTAAACATTTAGTGATCAAACGACTTATTGAGCAAGAACACTTAGTTCACAAGCATGCAGGAACTTCCATCCTTCTAACAATTTTACGAGAGAGATTTTGGATCATCAAAGGTCGGAGAACTGTTAGCTCCGTTATTAGAGACTGTATCATCTGTAAAAGACAAAAAACGAAGAACCTTGAGGTTCCATTTCCACCTCTGCCTCGAGATCGAACCAGACTATCAGCAGTATTTGAAGTGTCCGGTGTGGATTTGGCCGGACCCTTAATAACCAAGTCAAATGAGAAGGTTTGGATTGTCCTCTTTTCCTGTGCTGTTTACAGAGCTGTCCACCTAGAGTTAATACCTTCTCTCAGTACAAATGCTTTTATTCAAGCATTACGAAGATTTATCGCAAGAAGAGGTAGAATATCCATTCTATACTCAGACAATGGAACTAATTTTACAGGCTTAAGTACAGCATTGAAGCGACTTGATTGGACAAAAATTCAACGCGAATTTGAGATTAACCAAATAAGATGGAAGTTCAACCCTCCATCTGCCCCATGGTGGGGAGGATTCTGGGAAAGGCTAATTGGAATATTAAAAGACCTTCTCAGGAAAAACTTAGGACGTTCAACTCTGACATACGAAGAACTGTTCACTCTTGTCTGTGAGTGTGAATCAGTTATGAACAATAGACCCTTGACATACCTGTCAGAAGAACCCGATTTAAAAGCTTTAACGCCATCCTTTTTTCTTCAAGATCTCCCAAACAATGATGTGCCCGATCTGGACAAAATAGATAAGACAAATATCAATAAGAGATACAGATATGTTCAGAGACTAAGACAAATACTAAAAGAAAGATTTCGAACCGAATATTTGGGATTTTTGCGGTCATCCATCCCTAAAAGACTTGATCAAATCAAAGTTGGAGACATCGTATTAATTGGTAGGGAGGATAAAAAGAGACTTTACTGGCCCTTAGCAAAAGTCATCGAACTCTTTCCTGGAAGAGATGGACGTACAAGACTGGTGAAATTAAAAACAGGCAAAGGAACTTTACTCAGACCTGTCCAAAGACTGTATCCTTTAGAAGTCACCGAAAGTACGAAAGCCATGGACATTAACTTGGACTTGAAATAGAAATATCCTTTTGAACAATTTTAGTATTATAATTTTGTGAATTTATATTGAAGTAATTTTATTGCTGATATTTACTATATTTTTTTTCCTCATGGAATATTCACTCTATGTTTTAGTTTGAGAATTTGAATTCTGTTGTATTATCCTAATGTCTTTTTGTATCATTCTCAGATAATTGTATGCTTATGATATTTTTTAGTATATTTTCAGTTTGTTTAGTCCTTTGTTGAGTTTTCTCCTAGAAGTTCCAAAACTCAAGTGGGGAGAATGTTGCGCCCTCTAGCGCCCGCTATGTGAAGCGAGCTTGAAAAGAGAGGGGGACGGGAGTTGTTGAAAAGAAACTGAACGGTAGCAAGACACTGAACAGAAGTATAACGAAGCGAGGAACAGAAAGCGTTATGTAGCGGTTTTGTAGAAAAAGTAGATTAGTTTTAAAATTACATTGTAAAATAAACGTTAGTTGCTTATCACAAAAGAAGCCTCTTTGATGTCAACTTCAGGAAAGCCTCTCATTTTAATAATAATGATCACATGGATCAACTAAAAATACCAAAAACGACGATAAAACCACTTGTGTTGATCTCTCATCCATTCGAAAAATAAGCGCACGTTCAACTACTTAACAATATCTACAAATGCATAACTATTAGAAAATTCTTGCAAATAAATTTGTGATGGATATATACGGTTCCTTCAACTAACTCCTTGGGGATTTCTTTTGGGCCATCATTTTTTCAACCAACTTCCCACGAGGAAAATAAAGTGTGATTATGCAAATTAAGTTTAGTATATATATTCTGTATTCGCGAGTTTTAGGAGAGTTAGTGAAGTGAGAATTGAACGTTAGTGAAGTGAGGATAGCTTGGAAGTGAAGTGAACAGATGAGAAGATAACAATCAAGCAGTAGTACGTATACGTAAACAGTGTATGACGCGTGAAGTTGGAATCTTGAAAAAGTGCTTAAGTCAACTATTGGAGAAGTGTTTAAGGCCACGTCTAAAAGATCAGAGGATTGCAAGAGTTCAGGTACTATGATTTTATAGAATAGAATAGAATTTAGAGAGTTAAATCATTAACTCGTCCTTAATAAAACAAGCTTTGTATAAGTTATCGTAAGGATAGATTTGCACGATCGTATATATTATCCCCACGCTATTTTGTCTCACCTTACTCCTCTGATTGATTAAATTTATCTTAATTAGAGTGTTGTTTGTGTCTGTGTTGAATATAGAGATAAAGAAATAATTTGAGTTCATCATGTCGTCTGATCATTTAGTTTCTCCCCCACATCTAGCCGGGTCACAGGGAATAAGAAATGCAAATTCCTTACAAACTTAATTTTAGATAAAATAGAGCTTCTTGTATGAAAACTTTTCATCGGTAACTTTTCAAAGTTATTTTCAGAGACTGAAAATGAATTTTTATGTAATAACATTTGATAGATCTATATGGTTTATTTTCATTATATCAAAATTTGTACATTGAAAATTTTGTTGTCTGATAAAAGCGAGGATATTGAAACCAAATATGATGATAAGATCATAGGCATAATAATATATCAAAATAAGGTTTTTTTTTATCTTTTTGAAAATTAAAAAGCAGAAAAAAACAATCTGGAAATCAAAAAATCTGAAACAATAAAGAAAAAAAATGCTGATTTTTTTTTTGAGGAAATTTTCTGTAGCCTAAGTCTTTTGAAATAAGTCAAATTTAATAATATTAAATAAAAAATCCCAATCAATTGTTCCACTAAATTAATGTAAAGGTAGAAAACATTTACATAAAGTTTATCAGCACTATCTCTTTAAAAAAGGGGGGGGGGATAACCCCCTTTACAAAAATTAAAATGTTTCTTTTTTAAAAAAATCAAGAAACTACCTTCCTTATCAAAAGTCCTTACGACCTTAATTTTATTTTAATTTTGGCCATATGTTGATATCTCCAACCAGAATACCCATAACGACAATATCATTGCCATAACAATCAGTCATTTTGAAAGTTTGGAACAATTTTAACGGTCCCTGCGAAGGCGTGATTCTAAAAATAGAATTTTTAACAAACTATTTTGAGCTTTTATACCTCCCTTGAGTTATTATTTAGAAATGGATCCAATTCTTGTCGCCCGAGTTGAAATTTCGGAATAATTAGAAGAAATAATGGCATTTCTTATCCCTCTGCAGTTTAAGCATTTATGGCTTTTCACTGAATTGCTAAGAAAACATTGATTTGAACGTAATGATGAAGAGTAATTTTAAATGTGTTTGGAAGTTAATAATGGAGTATATGTAGTTATGCTATTCAAAAGTATCTATAAATGAAATGCATATTTTCGAAATGTAAGTCTTATTTTTATTTATTCATTTTACTTAACGTTCAATCCCAATAACATATTTTAAATTTTACAATAAAGGATGATTTGCTATCAGACCGACAAAATTGCAGGGTGTGCAGAAGGTACAGAAAAGACTGGGAATCACATAGGAATCCAGGGTCGCAAATATCGTAGTAGCAAGTTATGGTGCAAAGCAGAGGAAAAGAACAGAAACAGCAACACATAAATGGAACAGAAAACATTTTATTGAAAGTTGTTCTACAACAGGTGCACGAAATAATGAAGTGAAATTGTCTGGCAAGCCTGACAGTGGCTCAGCATGGAATTCCTTACGTACTGAAAGATTACTGTCATGTCATGTATCCTCTTTGCAGCTACAGATATTCGAGTGATGAGGTCTTCAACTGAAGGAACGGTCCTCTCATACACCCAACACTTTATGTGGCACCAGAAGATGCACTTTCGAACACCTGTTGTAGTACAACCCTCTCAATAAAAAGTTTTCTATCTCATTAATGTGTTGGGTTTTTTTTCCTTACGTCTTAGCAGCATACCTCGCAAGTAAGGTATTTGCGACCCTGCATTCCTGAGTGATTCCGAGCGCCTCTGTTTCCACTACACACTCTACAAGATTGCCTGTCTGGCTGCGAATCACCATGCATATCAACACGTAGAAAAAATAGCAAAAATGGGCCAGTATATGATCACTTAGTATATAAAAATTATAGATAAGCTTGCATTGATTTTTTTTTAAAACAATGGATTTGAAAAAACATTATGGTATCTAACTACACTAAAATTGTGAATTTTTTCAAAAATTTACAAATTTTTTTATGATTTTCTTTTATAGGCCATCTTATGATCTTTCTAAAAATACCAAGTGTTTTATTTTCCATTCACTAGAACAAAAATTACAAACTACAAGTATTTTTGTAAAGCTCATGCCATAACTTTAAACGAGATGTCAAACATTAATCTGCGTTTTACTCGAGATGTGAGAACAAAACCTATAAGTAATTTAGTAAAAACAACAAATGCCATTACATTAAGTAAGGTGTCATACTTTAAAAAGCGTTTTACTCGAGATGTGTTTTTTTTCCGAAAAGCTCAAACGGGGACAGTGATTGCTCAAAAAATTTTAAGAATAATTAACTGAATTTTGTGTGTATGTTCTGAAAATAGTAGTTTAAACCTTCAAATTCATCACTCACTGATTGATTAAAAAATTTACAGTTCCTTATAATACAATCACTGTTTCTTAAGCAATTTTATATAATAACTAAGATAAAGTGCTTTAGTTTTTGTAAAAAATTAAAATATCTCTTATCCTGAAGATCATTTCAAAAATGAATGCCAAAGTAACACTTCAAAATTGCAAAATTGAGAATTTGTTAATAAACTTTTTGTGCAGAGTGGGGCCCTGTTTATGCAATTTTTTGTAAATGTTTACCAATTTTTTCCATTTTAGTAATAATAATTTCTTCTTCTCTTCTTAATTTTAACATTTTTTTTCTTAAAATGTGCTAACTAAATCTAAAAGCTACAAAAATATTCCGTATCTCCATTATTTTAAAAAAGTAGTCGGAAGTTGTCGGATACCTTAAGTTAAAATAAAGCACAAAAATCTCACCAAACTTAGCAAGTTTGGTTTCTATAATAATTTTATTCCAGCAAACCATAGAAACCATAAGGATACTAAGTCTTTATTAAGAATGTTAAGTAATTCTTTTTTTGAAGCTCACCCCAAAACACTTCCGAAATTGATAACCTACAGTTAAAGTCTCATCTTGGCTTAAATTTTGGTTAAAACTTAAAGCACATAGAGTTAAAAAACATTAAAAACTAAACTTCTAAATTCTAACAGATTTCTGCATCAAAAAAGTACGATACAAAATAATAATGCCTTATATAAATGAAATTCAACAGCAATGGACAATTCTCTCTTTGTCAAAGGGAACCAACGTGTACTGCATGACCTAGAAACTCAGTTTGGTATTTAAACAGGATTAAATCGGCGCTTACCACAAAGATTAACAATTCAGATTCGGAAATGATTGAGTCTCTGAAGAGTACTTGTAGAAAAGAGGAAGTCCTTTCAGTGATATTACTATTGTCAATCGAGGTGGCAATAACTTATTCAATAATTGAAAAAAAAACAAGTAAGGAAACAATGCAAAGGAATTTATGATGATCATGTCAGTTATAAATAAAAATCAATTACTAATAGTATTTAAAAACAAGTAATATAAAAACAAATTAAATCAATTCCCACATTGATCGGGTGAATAGAAAGTATTTTATTAACGATTAAAAGTTTGAAGAAGATATATATATATATATAGGTAGGGAGTGAACTAATAGTAGGAGTTGAAAAAAAGCAGGATTTGTCTGCATTGTTGTTACAATGCAACCCGGTTTGGCTGAAAAACCAGTTTTCGGCGCCAACTCTTGTCATTGTTTTTATAGTTACATTGTTATAACAACGGAAATGAATCTGTTAGTTCACGGCATACGAAGCGCTATCTGTGTAATTAAGAGAGTAGAGTGTGTTGTTGTGTCTGTAGTAATGTATGTATAAACTGTGTCTGCGCAATCCCAATTGCGCAGCCTGAACTGCGCATGCCCTGCAACTCCAATGTAAATGTACAGAAGTTATGAGAAATTAATAAACGCAAGTCCACAAGAAAACTGTGTCGTGATTGTGTGTCATGAACAACATGTGTATGAGACTCTTCAGTCCACTTACGTGTTAGAGCTATCGAATTAAACACTGGTCCTTACGAGGCCAGAGAACTAATGGATTAACCTATGGATTAAAAAAAAAGATTAAGTGAAAAGCCAAGTGCGGCAAACAGTGATTTGTGTAAGCAGCCAAGTTCGGCAGCCAGTGATGTGAGGTGAGAGCAATGTTCTTTGAATTTTTGTGAGAATTTTAATTATTTAATTATGTCTTTAATTGCTAAGTTGAAGAAAGACGAGTTAAAACTTGTCGCGGAGGAATTAAAACTAACTGTGCCAGATAATGCAAAAGTTCTTGATTTGAAAATTTTAATTGAAAGTAGTGAAGTGTTTAATACAGACACAGAATTAGTTAAAACTGTTATTGACTATGCCGTTGAAGAAACGAGAATTAAAAAATCTGCGAGTGAAGCAAATTTAGAGTTAGAGAAAATTAAATTAGCGCATAAGCGGTCAGAAAGTGAAGCAAATTTAGAGTTAGAGAAAATTAAGTTAGCGCAGTTAGAGAAGCAATTAGAGCTTGCTAATATTCGGAAAGATTTAACACATGATTCTTCACTTTCAACAGTGAGCGCCACCGAAACATGTAACAATATTAGTATCGAAACGTTAATAAAAAGTGTAAAAACATTAACTATCTCTGTACCCTCGCGTGTTGAGTCATATAATTTATTTTTTCAGTCATTAGAGAAAGCATTCAAAACGAAAGGGGTTCCCGAAGAATGGAAATCGGAAATTCTTTTAAATATCTTAGGAGAGAGAGCGAATAACTTAATGATTTATGTGTCAGAGGAAGAATTGCGCAGTTATGAAAAACTAAAAAATTTAGTTTTGAAAGAATTTCAGCCTACACCGCAAGAATGCTATAATAATTTTCGTAAAACTCAAAAATTAAATTCAGAGAGTTATGTTCAATTTGCGTCTAGGTTAAGTGCAACATTCGAGTATTACTGTCAGTTACGAAATGTTAATGAATTTAAGTCAGTATGTGAATTAATTGTTGCGGATAAAATGATGAGCACTCTTGACAGAGAATTAGTGACTCATATTAATGTAAAACAAGGAGAAACATTTTTTAAACCCCACGAGTTAGGGCGAGAATGTGATATTTATTTATCTTCTAAAGGTAAATTTAAAAGCGAGTCTAATACATTTTCCAGGTCCTTCACTGGAAATGAAAATAAACGATATGAGTTCAATAATCATCAGAGATATAACAGCTCGCGAAGTCAGAGAGGAGGTTCGAGCGTATTTTTTTCTGAAATAAAGAATGAAAAATGTGTGTTGTGTAAAAATGAAGCACATGCTTTGCAATTTTGCCCTCAGTTTAAAGGTTTTTCGATAAATGAAAGAGTAGATTTTGTTAAAAACAATAAAATGTGCTTTAAATGTCTATCCCCAGAATGTTGTGTAAAACAGTGTCGCTCTAGAAATTGCATAGTTTGTAAGAAGCCGCATAATAAATTGCTTCATTTTCAAAGAGAAATAAAAAGTATCCCAACTCCCCAAATCGGGCCTCCTTCGGTCCTTGAAGAGAGATCGCAAACGATATCTTTCAATGCTTCTGCCCCTCCGTTCGTTCCTAATTCAAATATAAACAAGCAAGAAATCGTGGCGACTACATTTAGTCATAACAAAATTAAAAGATGCTTACTGAGCACAGCTCGCGTATTAATAAAGGATAAATATTCGAATTGGCATGAATGTAGGTGTTTGTTAGATGGAGGCAGTATGGTTTGTCTTATAACTAAGGAGTGCGCGAATAAATTACAACTGAAAAGTGAAAAGATTAATACTTTGATCTCATGTTTAAATGATGCATCTATGATTGTTAACGGTTGCGTTAAAACGACAATTTCAAATAAAAATAATACATTCGTGAAGGATTTAAATATGTTAGTAGTTAAGAAAATCACAGATTTTATTCCAAGTAATACGTTTAATACTAGTGTTAATTTTTCAGATGTAGTGGAGTTAGCTGATGAACGTTTTAATATTCCAGATAAAATAGACATGTTGTTAGGTGCAGAAATATTTTTTGAACTATTGAGACCGGAAAAATTTAAGATAAAAAATTCAGATCTAATTTTACAAAACACGGTTTTTGGTTACGTTGTAAGTGGTAATGTAGATTCATTTAATGAAACTAAAGTTCATTGCGGTTTAGTTAAGGACGAGGATTTAAATAAAACGTTGCAAAAATTTTGGGAAGTAGAAAATGTGGAGATAGTGCAAACAAAAAGTAATGAGGCTAGTTTATGTGAGGAACACTTTATGAAAACACATTCTAGAGACGAGGAGGGACGGTACATAGTTAAAATGCCCCTTAAGGGTGATCCAAATTGTTTAGGGAATTCCAGGGGCATTGCTCTCAAACGATTAAATGCATTGTGGCTTAGATTGGAAAGGGATCCACAATATCTAAAATTGTATAGAGAATTCATGCAAGAATATGAACAATTGGGACATATGAAAGAAGTGAAGGTAGAAGAAAATAATTCGAATATGAACTATTTCTTACCTCATCATGGCGTCTATAGACCCGAAAAAAGTACTACTAAGGTGAGAGTGGTCTACAATGCGTCTAGTCCTACAGATAATGGATTATCACTGAATGATATTCAGTACAATGGAGGAGTCATCCAAGATGACTTATATGCCCAGATGATTAGATTCCGTACTTACAGATATGCACTGACTGCGGACATTAAAAAAATGTATCGAATGATCCTAATTGATTCCGAACAACGCTGTCTGCAACAAATATTGTGGAAGGACAATAAACACGACCGAGTAAAAACATATGAGCTTCAAACAGTCACGTACGGGACGACCAGTGCCCCATACTTAGCGCAACGAACATTGAAACAATTGTCCTATGATGAAGAAAATAAATTCCCGATAGCAGCACCAGTCCTTCGAAGCAATTTCTACATGGATGATGCGTTATGCGGGGCGGACACCTTAGAAGAGGCTAAGGAGCTACGATATCAGTTAATTGAAATTTTGAAAAGTGCAGGCATGGAATTGCATAAAATCCGGGGAAATCATCCTGAACTTTCGCAGAGTATAAATGGAATCTACGATTTTTCTAAACCAAATGAGACCAAAACCTTAGGTGTGTCCTGGGACCCAGGAAGAGACACTTTTTCGTTTAAAATTGACGTGATACTTTGTGATTCGTATACCAAGAGAAGCGTTTTGTCAACTATTGCGAGACTGTTTGATCCTTTGGGTCTTGTGGGACCCGTGGTGTCCAACGCCAAGATGTTTATGCAGAGGCTTTGGAGACTTAGTATTGACTGGAAAGATCCACTCCCAAAGAAAGTGTATGATCAATGGCACCAGTTGTTAATTGGGCTAGAGAGCCTAAATAACATAATATCCAAAGACGTGTAGTAATTGAGAATCCTACATCTATAGAGATTCATGGATTTTCTGATGCGTCAGAGCGCTGCTATGGAGCTGCAGTGTATTGCAAATCAAAAAATAATTCGGGAGTGACTTTAGTGAGATTAATTACTAGCAAATCGAGAGTTTCACCAACTAAGAGTCTAACTATTCCAAGATTGGAACTGTGCGCCGCTGTCCTTTTGTCCAAACTTGTGAAAAGAGTGATTGATACCTTGAAGCTGGAATCAGTTAAAGTTTATCTGTGGACTGATTCAATGATAGTGTTGTCTTGGCTACAAAAAGAACCGATGGACCTTAAAACATTTGTGCAGAATAGAATTGCTAAGCTTCAAGATTTGTTCCCTGTACGGCAATGGAAACATGTGCCATCCAACCAGAATCCTGCAGATTTGATTTCTCGTGGAGTAGATCCTGACAAACTTCTGAATCAAGAAATGTGGTGGAACGGTCCAGAGTTTCTATCTGGCAGTGATTATCCGAACAAACCTGTGAACATTAGTGAAAACAACGATGCGTACAATTCAGAACTGAAGAACAGTGTCCTTGAAAAACTTGAGAATGAAGTGCCAGTTTTTAACATTTTTGTGAATGACTTTGTGAACAATTTGTGTAACCTTAGTAATAACTATTTAACCATTTTGCGTATCTTAAGTTATATTTTTAGGTTCGTAAACAACCTGAGGAGGAAGGTCAAAGCCAGTGGCCCACTAACAGTAGATGAATTGGAGAAAGCAGAGATCTTCTTAATAAAAAGTGTACAAAGGCAAGAATTTTCAGTAGAAATAAAAGGTATAGAAAACCAAAAACCTATCTTGCTAAAAAGTAAGTTGAAAAGTCTCAATCCATTTTTGGATTCAGATGGAGTGCTTAGAGTGGGTGGCCGATTAGGTAATACAAATTTTCCTTTTAATCAAAAACATCAAATTATTTTGCCTAAAATCCATAAACTGTCATGTATGATAATTGAATATTTGCATAACAAATACTTTCATGTTGGTGCTTTTTCACTTTTGAATTATGTTCGCGAAAAATTTTGGCCTCTCAATGGTCGCAATCTTTGTAGAAAAATTGTTCATAAATGTATAATCTGTTTTAAATGTAAACCTGTTATTACATCTCAAATAATGGGCAATCTGCCTAAGGAAAGGGTTACCACTGACTACCCTTTTAACTGCTCGGGTGTCGACTTTTGTGGTCCTTTCTTCATAAAAAACAAAAGCCAACGCAAAGGAAGTTTGCATAAAATCTATGTTTGTATATTTATCTGTTTTGTGTTTAAAGCTGTACACATAGAAGTAGTGAATGATTTAACTTCCGATGCATTTATTGCGACTTTAAAAAGATTTATTGCACGAAGAGGGAAATGTGCAAAATTATTTTCTGATAACGCTAAAAATTTTGTAGGAGCTAATAGGGAAATTAAAAAACTTCATGAAATGGTTAGCAAACCAGATGATCAATTAGCTAGATTCTTAGCGGCAGAAGGCATTAAGTGGAAGTTTATACCCCCTAGATCCCCCAACTTTGGTGGTCTATGGGAGGCTGCTATTAAATCATTTAAATATCATCTAAAAAGAGTTATGAGGGGAATAAATTTGACTTATGAAGAATTTTTAACCGTGATAGTTCAAATCGAGGGTATGTTAAATTCTCGACCTCTTTGCCCCTTGTCTACTAATGAGAATGAGTTTGAAGTTCTTACTCCTGCTCACTTCTTGATTAATAGATCCTTGAATTCTATTATTGAGCCCAACTTAATAAATATAAAGGAGAATTACCTTAAGAAATGGGAAAAAATTACTAGAATAGTGCAATTAATGTGGAAATTTTGGCATCGCAATTATCTTAATCAAATGCAACAAAGGAACAGATGGATGTTCGAAAAAAATAATGTAAAAGTTGGAGATTTAGTACTCTTAATTGAAGAGAATTTGCCACCATACAAGTGGTTATTAGGAAGAATTATTCAAGTTTATTTAGGAGTCGATAACAATATTCGTGTAGTTAAAGTGAAAACTCAATTTAGTACTTGTAAAAGAGCCATATCTAAAGTTTGTGTTTTGCCAATGCCAAATGATTAAATACTGTTGATAAAAATTATTTTTTTTGTGTGTTTTAATCAATTCAAGTGAATTGTTTTTTTTGTTTTTTTTAAATTTAATTTCAATGATATAGTGCATTTCTTTAAGTGTCTTTTGTGGAATTTAAGTGATGAACAATTATTTTGTGTTAATTATTAATACAGTGATTGCATGGTGTAACCAGTGCAATGTGGGGCGGTATGTTAGTTCACGGCATACGAAGCGCTATCTGTGTAATTAAGAGAGTAGAGTGTGTTGTTGTGTCTGTAGTAATGTATGTATAAACTGTGTCTGCGCAATCCCAATTGCGCAGCCTGAACTGCGCATGCCCTGCAACTCCAATGTAAATGTACAGAAGTTATGAGAAATTAATAAACGCAAGTCCACAAGAAAACTGTGTCGTGAACAACATGTGTAGAGACTCTTCAGTCCACTTACGTGTTAGAGCTATCGAATTAAACAGAATCTAAGTGCGTAAAAACTGTAATTAATTTAATTATTAACCAGTAAGAATGCTATATTTGAAAAAACTGTAAACATCAAGTGTATCCTCTACAAGTTTAAAAAATTATTTGAATTGATTGTGTGAATAGAAAATATTTTATAACGGTGAAATTTGAACAAGATTAAAAATATATATTCATATATCTATATATATAAAGGAGAAAAGCGACTCATCGACTGACTGACTGACTGATTACTGACTGACTGACTGACTGACTAATCACGAAATCTCTGGAACTATTCAACCTACAGACTTGAAATTTGGTAGACATGTTCCTTTGATAGAGTAGACATCAGCTAAGAAAGGATTTTCCGAAATTCGAAACGCAAGGGGCGTTACGGGGGTTAAGGGCTTTAATAATAATTGTTTCCATGTTTAAACTACTTGATGTACAATCTTGAAATTGGGTAAGCGGATTCCTTTCAGAGAGTAGAGATCCGCTACAAAATGAGTTTGCTGAAAATCGACCCCCAAGTGGCGTTGCAGGGGCTTAGGGGGCGTTATAGATAATTATTTCCATTTTTAAACTATTTGATGCACTGTCTTTAAATTTGATATATATAGATTCCTTTCGTAGAATAATGATCAGTTACAAAACGGGTTTTGTGAAACAGACTTCTAAGTGGCGTTGCGGGGATTAAGGGGCGTAATAGATAAATATATCCGTTTTAAACTACTTCACCTACCTGCTTGAAAATTGGTAGGTAAGTTTCTTTCCTGGAGTAAATATCCGCTACAAAATGGGTTTTGGGAAAATTGACCCCAAGGGGTGTTGCGGGGCGGGGGCTTAAGGGGCGTTATAAATTCCTATTTTTAAGTTATTAGACGTACAGTCTTGAAACTTAGTAAGCAGATTCCTCTCATAGGGTAGAGATACGCTAAAAATGGGTTTTGGGAAAATTGCCCCCAAGTGGCGTTGAGGGGACTTAAGGGGCGTTATAGATAATTATTTCCATTTTTAAACTATTAGACGCACAGTCTTTATATTTGATAAAGAGATTTCTTTCATAGAGTAGAGATCAGCTATAAGAAGGTTTTGTGAAAACAGACCTCTAAGTGGCGTTGCAGGGGAATAAGTGGCGTAAGAGATAAATATTTTCGTTTTTAAACTATTTGACCTACCTGCTTGAAAATTGGTAGGAATGTTTCTTTCATGGAGTAAATATCCGCTACAAAACGGGTTTGGAGAAAATTGACCCCAAGAGGTGTTGCGGGGGGTTAAGGGCAGATATAAATAATTATTTCTTTTTTTAAACTATTAGACTCACAGTCTTGAAATTTGGTTAGCAGATTCCTCTCATAGGCTAGAAATACACTGAAAAATGTGTTTTGTGAAAATTGACCCCTAGGTGGTGTTGCAGGGGTTCAAGGGGCGTTATTGATAATTTTTTTGCATTTTTAATTAATTGGACGCACAGTCTTCAAATTTTGATGAGCAGATTCCTTTCATAGAGTGCAATTCCCCTCAAAATGGGTTTTGTGAAAACAGACCCAGAAGTGGCGTTGCGGGGGCTCACGTGGCGTTATAGACAATTATCCCCATTTTTAAACTGTTAGACGTACAGTCTTGAAATTTGATAAGCAGATTCCTTTCGTAAAGTAGAGAACCGCTACAAAATGGGTTTCGCGAATATCAACTACTAAGTTTAATTTCGGGAGATTAAGAGGCGTAATCGATAAATATTTCCATTTTTAAACTACTTGATCATCCTGCTTGAAAATTGGTAGGCATGTTCCTTTCATGAAATAGAGTTCCTCTAACAAAGAGTAAAATGAAAATTGACCCCTAAAGATGTTTGCGAGGGGTCAAGAGGAGTTACAGAAAAAAATTCCTGTTTTTAATTGTTAGACCCATATACTTGAAATTTGTTAAGCATGTTTCTTTTGTTGAATAGGGATCCACTAAGAATAAATTTTAAGCAAATCAAGTTCTGGGGGGTTGCAGGGGGTTACTGGGACGTATTGACAAAAAAATTACTTTTTTCGAGCTACAAGGACTATAATAATGAAATTTGGTTTGCATTTTTCTTTTGTTGAATTGAAATCCGCTAAGAGCGGTAATTTTGGAAAACGGCTCTCAACGGGATTACGAGGATATTTATAGTAAAACTTTTGCTTTTTTCTGTTAGATTTAGACTTGAAATTTGGCTTGCATGTTGAATTTATGGAGTAGAGATCCACCGAAAATTGGTTTTGCGGGAATCCACTTGGTTTTTGAGTTACGAAAGAGCAAACATCATTGTATGCTTCAATTTTAGAGATTTTTAGAAAATACAAATTAGATGAGTTCTGCCCTTTTTTTTTTATCAACAGGTGACAGGTACAGGTATAAGTATATTTTTCAATTCAATCGAATTCTTAATGCTAGGACTTAGATATCAATACTTTATACATATATATAAGCAGTAAAAATTTATAAAACATCATGAAATACCCAGCGAAGCGGGCGGGTAACAGCTAGTTGTCTTATAAAGATTATATTTTTTAATTTGTGTCTTCTTTTTTGTAAAAAATCTATTGTTTGCATGAACTAGAAATATTTATTTTATTTTTATATATATTTTGTATACTGAAGTGAAATTTTTGAGATATTCCTCAGAGATTTAGCTAAAAAGCAGATGTCGTAACATAGAAAAGGAAAACTTTTATAAAATTCATTATTTTTCTTCTGTACAAAAACTACATTTTTAAACAGGCTGTCACGTCAATTTTTAAAAAAAAATTTCACTTCTGTATGAAGATAAATGTTTATTTAATGCACACACAAATTTTTAAGCATTGTGTTCAATAGTTTCTTAGTAAAAGGTACATAAATATATACCAAAATGCAATGACCTTTTTCGTTGCACAAAACTTGTTACATACCAAAAAACACACAAATTTCATGTTTAAAAACATAAAATCAGTTTTCTTGTTGTTGTTTTGGATACCATTTATGTAATATTTTTAGAATCCTTTTAATTCTGATACTTTAAGAAATTGTGTTTACATGTGAATTTATTCTAATGAAATTTTTCGAAATGTCGTATAATGATGTATTACAAAGTCATATTTTCATGTATTGACACATTTTCACATGGTATTTATGATGATTTAAAATAATCTTGGATGACAATAATGTATCAGAACAGAAAATTCTTCAAAAATTGATGCATAATTTGAGAAAAATGATGCAAATGTTATAAAATATCTCGATAGATTAAAAGAGAAAAATTCTATATATGTATTTTATGAGAAATCTAAGTAAAAGAAATAAGTAAAAAGTCCTAAAAGTTATTCAGATTAAGCTAATATTTAAAAAAATTGTGCAAATACAGATTGTAATTCATAATTTTTTTGATGAAGTGACATTTTATAATAAAAATGCAATTATCTCAAAACGGTGTTTTTAAAAATGCGTGTACTTTTTTCTCAGAACCTATTCAACGGAAGCAGTTGCACAATCTTCAATGAATATTACTGATATCTAACTATATATATTGCACGGAGCTTTTATTAATATTCCCATAATAATTTTGTAAAAGTCAGTTATCGTGAAAAAAATGACATTTTTCAAAAAATTCATAGTGATACTGTTGCGATGAATGTTTTTGAAAAAACTAAACAATATATTTGAAAAAGCTTCCGATCATTTTAAATAAAAAAGTCTAATTAATATACAGAAAAAATTTTAAGTCTGTACATTTAATAGTTTCTGAGAAAAAGGTACATAAAAATGCTCAATTTAACATTAGCGGGATAGGGGGTACCGACTACTCATAAATGACAATTTTTCCGTGGCAGAAAACCGTGCCAAATCCTTAGCAAAAAGATTCATTCGGGACCCAATTCTGTTCACACAATATGCTGAAATTTTGAAAGAATATGAGTCACGAGGGATAATAGAAAATGTTTTGCAAACTGAAAATTCAAATGATAGAGCAGTATTTTATTTACCGCATCATGCGGCCTTTCGCCAAGAAAGCCTCACTACAAAAATGTGCATTGTTTTCGCTGCAAGCTTCCATTAGGATGGACAACTAGCTCTCAATGAGTGTATATGGCCGGGTGCGCGAATTAAAATACAAACATATTCCACCTGATAATTTCTTTTCGCTTGAACACGATTGCTATTACCGCAGAAATAGAACGTGCATTCTTTCAAACCTCATTACGTGAGGAGGACACAGATGCAGTTAGATTTCCGTTTCCAGAACTTGAAGCAAACCAAACGGATCACTACAAGTTTCAAGTATACAGCTTTAAGCGTGTGATGTTTGGAGTCAGCGCAAGTCCTTTCTTACTCTCCGCAACAATTAAATATCACATCTAGAAATACCGGGAGCAATATCCAGCAGCAACGGAAAGACTTGACACTTGTTTCTCTATGTTTTGATGACGTAATTAGTGGTGTTGATGACATTTCCCAAGCCTTAAAATTATCAAAGGAGGCTGACACAATCATGAAGAATGCTAGCATGACGTTACGGAAATGAAATTCAAATGATCAAACACTGATGAGAACTTGAAAAGGGAAAGGACTTGAGATACATCTTCGTCGCTCGGAAGATAGTTCCCAAATCCCTTTATCAAAGGTTTTAGGGATACCATGGAATGTCGTCCACAACTATTTCGAAATTGATGGGAAAGGACTTATGGAATTGGATACGTCAAAACTTATCACAAAAGGAATTGTGCTTCAATCAGCTGGTAAAATATACAATCCAGTTGGGATTTTATCACCTTACAAAATTAGGCTCAAATGCCTATTACAAGAACTTTGGCTATGGAAGTTAGCCTGAAATGACGAGCTACCACCAGATATTTATACAATATGGTCACAAAGTGGTCAGAACTTCCACTTTTATCAGAACTAAAGACTCCACGAATGATCCTCGTTTTCAGTGATGTCCAAATCCATACATTTTCCGATGCCAGTCAAAAAGCATATGGAGCAGCCGCCTTCGTGAGGGTGAAGTACAAGGACAGAATCAACATTGATCTTGTGACATCCAAGAGCCATGTCGCGCCTCTAAAAAGTTATCCCTGTCCAGATTGGAACTGGTGGGTGCTCTACTTGCTGCACGCTTAGCGAACGAAGTAAAGAAAACCATTAATCAAAAATATTCAACCAAAGCCTTTTTCTCGATGGACTCTCAGATCACTTTATATTAGATCAAAGACCAAGCCGTAGATGGAAAACTTTTGGGGTGAACAGGGTTCGCGAAATTCACGCCCTCACCGACCCTAACTCGTGGTTATACTGTTCAGGCAAGGACAACCCAGCAGATCTCCTTGATAGAGGAATCAGTGTAGACGCTCTTTCAACCAACTCTAAGTGGTGGAATGGATCCTCATTTCTACGTCAAACAGATTTCCAGACCAAAGGACTAATTGAACCGATCGCAGAAAGGCTGTAGTTAATAGAAATGAAAAAGAACTCAAATCCAAAAAAGGACATTTCCTTGACATTGACACAAAACAATTTCCTTAAAAACTTAATTCATATTTCAAAAAATTATATAAAATTAATTCGTGTTGTAAGTTTTCTTTACAAGTTAATACATAATTGCAGAACCAAAACTACAAAGATTAAGAAACCCCTCACTTCACCAGAAGTTAGTCATGCTGAGAGCTGGCTAATCCGCTCATTGCATGAAAGGGAATCAATTCCCTGAAGAAATGTGTAAATTGTAGGCAGGTGAGCCTATTCTTAACAGAAGCAAATTACCCCCCCCCCTCCTTAATACTTTTCTTGATGAGAGTAACATCATTAGAGTAAGAGGTAGACTTGCAAATTCAAATTTAAATGAGAAGGCTAAATTCCCCAAGATTTTACCTGGTAAAAACATTTTAACTGATATCATATTGAGCTATTATCATAAAAAATATTTGCATGCAGGACCCCACTCACTTTTGTATCTTGTTCATCAAAAACTCTGGCCACTCAGTGGCAGAAATAACTGTCGTGGAATTATTCATGACTGTGTGATTTGCTTCAAAAATAAGCCCATCACAATGAATCAAATTATGGCCAACCTACCGAGAGATCGTGTAACTCCGAATTATCCCTTTAATATCACGGGTATTGATATTGTAAGCCCATTCTTTATTAAATTTAAAAATCAAAGAAAAGATGCACTCAATAAAATTTAAGTAGTAATATATGTATGTTAATGTACAAAAGAAGTTCATTTAGAATTTGTGATAGATCTCACATCCCAAGCATTCATAGCAAGTTTAAAAGGTTTTTTGGTAGAAGAGGAAAGTGCGCAAAAATCACCACAACGCTAAAACATTTGCTGGCGCAAATGCCGAAATTAAAAAATTGTTCAAAATGATTAAATTACCTGATCAAACATTAGCAGAATTTTTGACTATTGCATCCATAGAGTGGAATTTTATCACACCAAGGTCTCCAAACCATGGAGGGCTATAGGAAGCAAAAGTAAAGTCATTTAAATTCCACTTAAAAAGAGTTGTGGGAACGCACATTTAACTCTCGAAGAATTCATCACAATATGAAATTGAAGCAGTGCTAAATTCCCGACCACTTCACTCCTTTGACATCAAATTTCTAACTACTAAACCGTGGACAATTCTTAGAAGGTATAGACCCCTAACTTCCATAGTTGAACCGCAAATAACTGATATAGACGAGAACCGGTTGTAGAGATGGGAAAAAGTTTAAAAAAAAATTACCCAACATATATAAGCTTTGGAAAGGCGATTATTTAAATAATTTACAGAAAGTCACTAGTGGAAATTCAACAAGAATAATGTTTCTGTGGTAACCTTAGTTTTAATCAAAGATGAAATCTTCCCAGTACGAAATGGAGTACTGGTCGAATAACGAAAGTATTTCCTGGCACCGATGGTAAGATCTGAGTTGCGAACCTGCGTGTGCCAAATGGAAAGATATTTAAAAGAACCCCGTCAGAAATCTTTGTATATTACCTGTATGAATTTTGTACATGCATAAATTAATTTTAATCGTATTTTAAATATCACCAAATTTATTGTGTATTTTTCATATAAGTACTGGAAATATGGTGTATTTTGCAATTAAGTACTGTAAATATTGTGTATTTACATTTAATTTTATGTATTTTGCTTTGTAAATATTGTGTATTTAAGTATCGTAAATTGCATTGTGTATTTGCATTGAAATTTCATTTAAATGGCGGGGACTCTGTTACAACCCGCATGTGCAGAGGGCGCTAGTAGTCCTCTTTGTTTACATTTTGTCAGTGTGCAACCCAAGGTGCGGACGTACCTACCGTAGCTCAAATAAGCAAACACATGTGAGAGTATACACAATTCGTGCTCTCTTTGCTTGAGTAGATAAGTTATACATAACTCAAAGTCTGCTCATAAACTGTTCAATATACATTATAGAACTACCACACCTTTTGTCGTCATAGTTAAAGCTATTGTACCCCACCCAATCATATTCAAAGACCCATATTTTGCTTTCTTGACGTGTTGGAACGTCAAAAAACGGTATATACGTTTCATCACCCACTACAATATTAGAAATGATATGCGGTGGCCATCTTCATTTAGCAATTTAAGAGTTTCTTTACTGATTTTGACACGCTCCTCTTTTTGGGGCTCAAATAGTTTATGTGGAAACCCAACGGCAAACTACTTTTTTCATGCGTACTTCTTCATGAATAACTTTGTGTATAGCTACGGATCCGTTAAGTTCTTTCTGTATCATTTAGTAGATACAACGATTATCATCCATTTAACATTTTTCGTATGGTAGGCATATTATCCGCGATTACTGCCGACTATCTGTTTGTTATTCATCCTGAAGAGAATTGCGACCACTGCTAAATTCTCTAAAACATCTGAATATAGTAGCACGATATGGAGATTCATTACCAAATGCTAATTGCAGCAGTTGAAATCATCCCTATTTGATTTAATCCAGCTTTAAAATCATAGTACGATAATGTTCTCGCGCCAAACTCCATTTTCTCTTGTTTAAAATTTATTCTACGCGAAACAGCTTGAAGTAAATCAGTAAAAAGTAGTTTGCTGTGTTAAAATACTTTGTATTCTCAAATTAAATAGTTTATTTTATTTGTAATTTCTCGTCTGCTCGTATCTCAAAAATTTCAGAGTAACTCTCGTAGAATAGCCAACATTCTCACCTGGCTTGAAACCAGCACAGCATGTGACACATGCTTGGCCAATGAGTTTCAGCCACGTAATGCATGTGTACCGGAACTTCAGAGAGCATTGCTTGCTTAGAGTAATAATCTTGCCCAAGATCAGCTCGATAATTTGATACTCAGCAATCTTAAGTGTTGTACGGACTGTATTTCATCACGAGACATACAATGTATTAATTATCATACTAACCGCGTGTGTAATATTAAGTTTTGTAAAGAGTGTAGTTTTTGTAATTGCTAGCAAAAAAAAAAGTTTTTATGAATGGTATCACACATGCGCCATCTTTTGTTTTTCTCTTTTGCTTAATAAATGAGCTCAAAGGGGTTCACTCATGTGATGGGTTCAAAAAAAAATTTATTTCCTAAATTGTTTTCTTAACATGTCTAGAGTACGGTGATAAAATGATTTTTTAAAATTCGAAGTCCTTATAAAGAAGCAGGTGTTAGAAGAGCAACTGTTCGTAGCGCTAAGATTAGATTTTCATTTTTTTAATCGGACTTGAAACTTTAAACGCGTTTTTCAAACTTTCCTCCGGCATACCTCAAGAACGGTTTGACCGAATAACTTCAAATTTATAGGGTAGAGACTCAGAACTTACACGCACCTAATGGACTACGATCATTCCAAAATTCAGAATATTTCTATTTTTTTATAACAAAAAAAACCCCATAAAATTCGAAACTTTTTCTTCAGAGGTGTACCAAAAATTCAATTTTTGATATTTTCAATTGAGTATAGCACTGTGCATTTAAGCTTATAGATTAAAATGTCGTTAATTTTTTAAATTTCAGATAAGCCAATCAGCCGGAATTGTGGAGGAAATGAGCGTCCATTTTTTCGAGGTGGGTGTGTTCAAAAAGCTTTAACTCACGGTCAATTGGATATTTATGGCTAAACATTTATATACCTGTGGGAATTTCCACATAGACCACACTCTACAGGGCGCTGGCGACGTGAGCAAACAAGAGGAGTGTAAGGACTAGTGGACAGAGCAGGCGAGGACTCGACGCGCAGCTCGGAGATCCAACGCTGCTGGAAAAAATAGAGCAACTGGGAACTGGCAGTGAAGGGACCAGCTGTCCAACGCTAGAAGTAGAGTGACACGTAGGCCACTCATTCATCACCTGAACTCCATAGTGTATCATGTGAAGAACAGTGTTACCGTAGTGAACTGTTGTGTTGATAACTGTGCTGTGAATACAAGACTGAGAAACTGTCGTGAAATGAAAGACGAGTTTGTCTAAATGTTATTCATTTTATCTCTGTGTATCCATTAGTGTGTAGTTTTTAACAAATGTCCACCATAGACGTTAGTATTAGTAAAAACCACACAGTGTTATTAAAATATCCCTAGAACTCCGTGCCACAACCCAACATACATACTCAAAATACATATGAATAAATGATAAAAAACAAAGTTCTAACATTTTACTGGTCGTCAAAAAAATTCCCCAAGAATGCTTAAAAAACAGGCCGTCACATGGGTGACCCCCTTAACGGATAAGTCACGTTTTTTTTTTGGACCTTCGTTTCCCGGAGCTGGCATTATCCTTTAATTTATGGACACGAGTGTACTTCTTTTATAATTTGTAACACGCTTTAAAACTTAAGAGATCTCTCACTTGATATCGATATTGTTAAAAATACTTTGGGATACTAGCCTTTGTCGCTCCACGTCCCATAAAAATAACTGAAAAAAAAAAATGCTTCCAAAAATATTTCCATATTAAGGAAAGTGTTTCTACATTAGGATTTCTCTAGCAACTCGAGAAATTTCCAATAAAGCCTTCATTGTATCTTATTATTTTTCTTTTTAAATAAAAACTGATTTAATTTATGTCACCAAAATATTCAGTAGCATCCTTGTGAATTTCATTTAGTTGTCAGTGCCGGTTTATTCATTGGGCGCTTAAGGCGGGCGCCCAGAGGCCTGGATAAGCTGCACTTAAACCGATTTTCTGTTTATAAATTTCGATCCTCCAGTGTCAAGGGGGCCTGTAGATCCGCGCCCAACGTCCGAAATGAGCTTACATCGGCACACTGGTTATTGTGTAGCTTTCTTTTATTTCTGGTAGTAATATCTCGTCAAAAGGTAGGGTAAAAAGTTCTATATATGTTTCACGTCTCAGCTCTTCGGGATAGTTCTCTTCTTGCCCTATCGAATATAATATAAAATGAATTCACTATGGAATTTTCTCTTTTTTCAAAAGTTTGTAACTGACTTCTTTACTTTCACCGAAAATAATCTTTCTGCCAGTGCGAGTTGAATCTTCAAACGAGAGCCCTGATAAATCAGTTGCATCTTGTTCCATTTTTTCCAAAATTCATTTCTGAAATTTTGGATGTAATTTTCCGAGATATTATAGACTAAATCCTTTTAACAATTCACACTCAACTTATTGCAGTGATGTGCTAGTAGCATTTATTCTCTAGAGCAGAGGTTCCCCAACTTTTTTTGTCTTCCCTTTGCCATGTTTTTCGGTTTGGGGTAGACCCCTACTTACCTAATAATGAATTTTTGCAAATTCATCAACTTAAATGTCTTTTTGACAGCTGGTATACAGCTACACTTACTTTAAAATATTAAAACTTCTAACAGTAGTGAAGACACGTTAGTTAATTAAATTAAAATTTAATTAATACTTAAAATAACTGCTACATAAAGAAATTGAACAACAAATGTTTTAATGGGAGAGATGAATCTGGTGCTTCTAAAATTGCCGATATCTGATTCTAAATTTTATTTTAAGATCTTCTTAGTGGCTATTTCGATTAGTTACTCTTGTAATATGACATCTGTTTTTTCTTTGAATGTGACAATATTAGTTGCCTACAATAGTATTACCATATATAGTCAAAGCATTCTCAGACCTAGTTTCAAAATCTGAATAAAGGGTATTTAAATGTTGCACGTAGGTTAAAAAGTCCTTTTCCTGGCAGATTGTGTGACAAATTGAGAAAGGAAAATTCCTGACGTTTAATATACTCCTTAGCTTAATTATGGCAAGAAATGCCGAAATTATGGTCCTTGTAACTGCAAATTAACTTCATTAAATTTAGTAAATAAATCTGTAAAATAAAAGTAAATATGGTTTCCACTTGATTGAATTTTCTTTTAAATGATCTGGTTTAATGAGAGTCACTATTGTAGACCCCCATTTACAACTCGTGGAACACCAAATTATTTTTTTCGCTGATGTGGACCCTCTTGCATGTTGTCATACACCCCCAGGGCAGAGGAGGAATAAGGTAGTTGGAGGCCCCTGGCGGTAAAAGGTTTGGGGCCCATGGGCTCAAGAGTCGCAAAGCTAAAATAGTGAAAAGAGTCGTTTATACTTTAAATTCTCAAAATAAATTGTATTGCCAATAATAAAACTCAACGACTAAGGAAAATCTTAACTGTATTTAAAAAAAATTAAAAACTTTCAAAAAAGCTTACAATTTTGCTATACAACTTTACTTCTTGATTTCTCTTTGGCAAAGTCATCAATTATTTTGGCCGTATCAATTTTGTTCAAAACATCTTGTATTCTATATATACACTCATGTCCATAAATTAAGGATAATTCAGAATCATACAGAAATTGAACTCTAAAATAAAAATTTCACCTGTAGAATTTTCACACATATCTTGCAGAAGAATATGCAAATTACAGGAAACCACCAGATGGCGCGGATAGTAGGTCACAATGACGAGAGTGTGAGAGGGGTATATAAGGAATGGTGGCAAAGTAGTAAAATTGTTCACAAGCGCTTTAAAAGCCTTTTAGTGCAATAACTGCATAGTTATGGTGCAAAGGAAGCATTTGGATGATTTTTTACGTGGTAGAATTATCGAACGACTGGAATGTGGACGTACCCAGCTGGAAGTATCCGAGGAACTTGGAATCCCCAGAGTGTCATCTCCAGGCTTTGGCAACGATTCCAAGATGATGGTAATGTGAGTAGATGTTACAGCACAGGTCTCCCCCGAGTTACAACGCCGAATGAGGAACGGTATTTGGCAGTTACTGTCAAAAGAAACAGACGGAGCACAGCATCAGACTTGTCTCGTCAGCTCTCTTCAGCTACCGGTACGACAGTTTCAAGGCAGACCGTGTACAGACGCTTAGGGCACATTAGTCTATATGCTCGTAGTCCTGTCAGATGTGTTCCCCTTACCGCAACTCACTGTCGCCTGCGATAAACCTGAAGTAGAGAGCACGCATTGTGGACACCGCAACAGTGGTCTTGTGTGATGTTTTCCGACGAGTCCAGGTTTAGTTTGCAGTCTAATTCTCGCCGGACTTTCATATGGAGAGCGCCAGGTACCCGTTACTACCAAGAGAACACCATTGAATGACACCGTTACGGTGGTGCAGGATGGCTCGTTTGGGGAGGAATTATTCTTGGTTCCAGAACTGACCTGCATGTTCAGAGTGTAACGATGACAGGCCGACTCTATCGGTATGTCATTCTGGAACAACATGTACGTTTGTTTCGGGGTGCCATGGGTGCTGAATTTCTGTTTATGGATGACAACGCCCGTCCTCACCGTGCAAACATTGTAGACGAATGCCTTCAATCGGAGGATATCACCCGTATGGATTGGCCAGCATACTCACCGGACTTGAATCCAATAGAGCATGTGTGGGATATGCTTGGCCGACGAATATCAGCCAGTCAATCCCCTCCCACCTGTCTACCGGAACTTCGGAGGGCATTGCTTGAGTGGTGTAATATTCCCCAAGATCAGATTGATAATTTGATACTCAGCATGCGTAGGCGTTGTAAGGCCTGTATTGCATCGTCCGGGAGACATAATCCGTATTGACCATCATACTAACTATGTTATACTGTTTTTTGTAAATAGGTTCTTTTTGAAATTTGCTCCAGGGAGTAAAAATCGCATTTTTTTATTAATTATGTCAAACTATAGCATCTTTTTTGCTCTTTACCTTTTCTTTAATAAATAGACTTTACAAATAATTTAAATTTGTTTTGCTTCTCTCTTTCTTTGCCTGAACTTCATTATCCTTAATTTATGGACATGAGCGTAATATGGTCATGTTGCTCAATTTGTCTTCTTTCCCGTAGAGTTTCTTAAATAATTTTAACACATTCTTTTTAAAACTTATAAAGATCCCTCCACTCATGCTTTCTATATAGGTATTGGTAAAAATATTTTTAAAAGTACTCCTATATTTGGATCTCTCTTGCAACTCAATAAATTTCTAGTGGAGGTTTTCATTGTGTATCTTTGTTTTCCTTTCATTTCTTCTTGTAATTTATATCATCAAAATTAAAAGATCCTATATCGTCTTTGTAAGTTTCCTTTAATTTTTGTGTAGCTTTCTAATTTCATGGCTCTCGTCAAAAAATACAGTAAAGTGTTCCATAACAGTTTCATAAATCTAAGCTCTTCGTAATAGTTCTGGTCTTGCCCTATCACATAAAATATAAAATTAATTCATTATAAGAAATTTTCCTTTCTTTCAAAATATCATAAGCGACTTCTTTATTTTTCACCCGAAATAATTCTATTTTCTCTTACTGCCTGCCAGCTTTTCCAGCTCCCTCTTCAAACGAGAGTCCTGATAAATCAGTTGTTCTATTTTTCAAAATTCATTTCTGAAATTTTGAATACAATTTTCTGGAAATTTTAATCAGCTAGATCCTTTTTTAATTGTTCACACTCAACTTATTACAATGATTTGCTAGCAGCATTTATTCCCTGGAGTATGGTAATACCAATCATGGTCAGTAGGGAAGTTTCATATTTTTCCATCTGTTTCAAAAGAGAAGAAGCCTCCTGAATTGTGAGGTTTTTTTCCTCATTCGTATCACCGATTTCAGGCAAGATCGCTTTTATTAATCTATATCTTGCTATTAAGGCCTAAATTCAGCTAACTTGAAATAGTTTGATTTAAACTGGAACTATCTTTTATCATGTAATTCATTTTATTTCATTTAATTTTATTAGTAAAATACATTGATGGAAATAAAAATCCCATCACAAACGATTTGTGCTATATCGCCGTGTGTGCGATATGTGCTATGCATCTGAGATGATTTTGATTCAAATTCAAGGGCGTAGCTACAGCCGTATCAATGATACAGGGCTCTCAACATGTGTATAACTACAGTCCTACTAACAGGGCTATCCAAAAATGGGGCCTCGAAAGAATTTTGATACAGGATCCACTCAGAACTAGTTACGCCAGTGTTTAAATTTCCAGCACATAAGTCTGGCGCTAGTTGCACCAAGTGGAGGATGTGAATCAAGTGTTCTTCAAATACGCACTATAAAGTACGTGAATGTTGTTTATCGGTGAGATTTGACGTAGTGAGTTGATATTAGTCCAAAATAACTTTAAGACGATGAAGAAGCTATTATCAACAGGTCTCTGAGGTAGTGTAATAGAGCTAATGGGGGGGGGAGGGGTAGTTCTTTCCATGATATTACAGAAAGACTTAGAAGGAATTTATTCACTATGCATGATTTTAGGCCGCAGTGGTCCCAGGAAGGCACTACCTGAAGAAAAACTATGGTTCAATCACGCACGGGACACCATTGACAGAAGACTACAGTATTCATCACAAAGCTGGGGAACGTAGTGCATCTACAGCGGAAATTACAGTTTTTACCAGTACCAGAGAGACACAGTGGACTGTAGCAAATCAGTCGTTTAAGAAATAGCTCCCATCTAGACTCCCTTAGCGTTCATACTATTAACTCTGAATCATTGACGTCTCTGACTTCATTGATGTCACACTAGAGATCATTGTAGAGCAGAGTGGCAATGTGTTGAGTTCTCCGATCGAAGTTGTTTCTATCTTGGTGCCAATGAAGCAGTTGCGTAACGGAGAAGATTAGGGACCCCCTGTAAAGTCGGGTTCGAGGCATACTTGATGTCAATCAGGCTGTGGGGCTCTAGAATTCTGGCCCAGCCCTGCAATGACCGGGTTGAGGAGTGTTCGTTACACCACTGTAGTGATAGCTGTATATTGCTTAGAAGAAGGCCAGGTCAACGCTTGCAAACAGTCTTTCTGCCACCTAGATACACTGGGTCTGCACCAACAGTTATGGTCTGGCCCTAGCAATTTCCTTTGATTATAGGAGCACACTCGAGTTTAATTCGCACATATTGACAGCAAACTTGTACAACCGTCTGGCAATTCAAACTGTTGCACTGCGATTTATAAACATCATTCAAGGGGTGTTTTCCAATAGAATAATGTGCTCTCTCATACCCTGTTGTAACCCAACATGCTTTATAGGGTTTCGATGTGTTACATTGGCCTGCTAGATTATAAGATCTTTCTCCAATCGGGAACCAATGGGACATCATTGGATGGCGATGACAGCTTCTATCAACAACCAGAATTAAACAACCTTATATATACCGACCAAGAACAACAGGTATGCAATTCCATGTACCTGTACGACACATGACATGCACGTTTGCATTTACAATTGTGGCGGTTACACCGGTTTTTAATGTGTATCATCATTTCATATTTGAAATGGCTCTACTCGGTTTTACATTAACCTGTGATCTTGAAACTTTAATCAATTAGATATGTTTGATATACAAATGTATTGCTGAAGTTTCATTAGTCGACACTATTTTTTTCTTGGTGTTGGGATTTTTTCCCCCTCAGCGTTAAATGTACCCGAGAGTAATTAAGCCTGGCTGTGGGCTAAAAATGAATTTGTTTGACTTGTGACTTGAATCGTATTCATTTGTTCGAAATAAAATTTTGGCAAAAAAGAAAGAAAAAAAAAAGAAAAACGCATGCGAAAAATTTGCACAGATTGCAACGATACAGATATACGGAAAAATGATGGCTAAGTTTGCTACACGACTCAAATACGGGTTGCAATATCGGTTCAAGATGTTTTTGTTGCACGTTGAATTTATAAATGGAATCCATCAAGCTTGGAGCCCTGCTGGCTGTAGGGGCCCCTGGCGGCCGCCACCCGCTTGATCCGCCTCTGCCCCGGGGGTCAATATAGGCCACTTTAGGAATCACTGCTCTAGAGTATGGTATTCTCAATTACGCTCACTAAGGACGTTTATTTCTTGATCTTTATAAAACACTACAATATTTTATTTAACTTTGTTTTGCAGCAAATTAATAATTTATTTCCCCATTAAGCTTCAAAAAACGTTCTTTAAAAAAGTACATATTTTGTTTTCTGTACTTGTATTTAATAATGAAATAAAAATTTGATTTTTTGCCATTTTTTCTTTAAGAAATTGTAACGGAAGTGGTTAGCACAGTTAAGATTTTTCTTTAGCTGTTGAATTTTGTCATTAGGAATAAACTTTATTTTGAAAATTTATACCCAGCGAATCTTTTCTTAGTATTCTGACTCTTGAGACAATGGGACTCAAATCTATACCAACTACCTTAATCTATCTCTACATGGTGCTCAAAGCTATAGCTAAGTACCAGCATTACAATCTAGCCCCTTGCCATGTCTATTGAAATGACCATTTTCAGAAAAACCCTTGTTGCACACTTCACAAACATAAGGCCTTTCCTTGGTATAAATTCGTATATGTACTTTTACACTACTCATTTCAGAAAAACGTTTATTGCACATTTCACAAACATAAGGCTTTTCTTTAGTATGAATCCGTGCATGTCTTTTTAAGCCTCTAGTTCGATCAAAAGACTTGTTGCATATTCCACAAACATGGAGCTTTTTATTAACATGATCATGTAAATGGTTTCTTGAGTTATCATGTAGAGATACATCCATTTTCTTAATATCAAACATACAAGTTTCTCCACAGATTTGACTTTACCAATCTTTATTTAAAATTCACAATGAAAAAAATGGGCCTTGTACACTTGTTCAGAATGTGAGTATATTAACCTCCTCTGCAAAAGAAAAAAAAACTTTCTTCAATATATTGTAACATGAAAGCAGAATTTTATTCATTATAATTTTCAAAGGAAAAAAAATCAGCTTAATATAACAGCTTAAGAGAATCCGCTAAGAATTATTTTTCCTGGTATATGAAAGAAATTAGTTGGCTGTTATAAATAGTATTATTAAATAAATCAAAATCTAAAATATACATTAAATATTAATTACTAAAAATATACTTAAGATCATTGTCCAATTTTTACAAATCTCCTTTATCCTTCAGATTGAATAGTTTGCAACTCGGATGAAGTCAATAGCGATAAGTTTGTTATCTGGGAACCGATCGTTACTATACCAACGGGGTGTGATATAGAAATAATTGATCACATCTAGTCGGTATTACAACACATGCCCTCTTTGGAGAACCAGATCTAGTAGAAAAAAAACGTTTCGGCAAATTGGGGAGTGGTAAACCAATGAGTGGCAAGGAAATGGATGAAAGAGAAAGTTTTCTGCAAAAAGTTTCAACGTTTTTATTGCCGCACAAAATCGTGTGTGGTGACTTTTTTCTGAAAGCAGTGCTAGGGGTTTGGCATCAAAATTTGTATTGAACTTCAAAGTGGCTCTGGATTCTAGTCAGAAAATTTTTTTCCTCAGAACTGATGAGGGTAATCAGTATATATTTGTCGGAAAAACTAGGATATTTGCTTAGTTAGGTTATAATTATTACGTAAGTTTTTTCCATTCATCTGGAAAATAAATACGCGTGAGGTACTTGTGAAAATATTTTGTCAGATGAATTATTGAATTTCAGGGTAGGTCTTTGATTGCATTATTTTTGATGGAATTCTTTTGTAAAATTTTCCTGTTACCTCGTTTCGGATATTAATCCCGTTTTGTGGAAATTGGCACTGTGATTTAGAAATCATGTCATTCATTTCAACTTTTTGATAAAATCATCGTCATAAGGTTGCAGAGTTTTAGGAAAAAAAAACGTTCTACATTGAACTGTATGTCTACATTGTCTTAGGTATCATAAACAATGCCCATGAGTTAAGAATGGAAAGGGAATATGGGTGAGGGTTTTAAGTTTTTGACAAAGGATTTGGTAGATCTTCAGTTGAAATTTAGAAGAAGTATTTTTTTTTTTCGAGTTTCGAGATATATTTTTTTAAATATTTATCTTCGCACAATCTAATTTTCTTTAATAGAAATATGCGAAATTGTAGTAAATTTCTTAAAGTTCCCATCTCTTTGATACAAATTGCATTTGAAATTGCCATAGAAGGATGCCTACAATGGAAATAATCAGTTTAGATTAAAGCTTTAAAAAAAGAAATGTAATTTTTCTAAGAAAATATTCCCTAAAGCACTTTTTTTTAACAGCTTTCCATTTCTTGTTCTACAAATTAATGTTGTTTCCAATCAGGGGCATAGTAACTGCCATATCAATAATACGTGGCTTTAAATGTGTAAGCAAAAAATTGCAGGTGCCCTAAAAAAGGATCCTGAGATTTTTTGCCCTCCTCCTCCCCTTAACTGCCCTTTTAGAGCTGCTCTCTTCTAAATTTCATCATTCACACCATAAACATGGAATTTTAACTGTCACAGTTATGGGACTAGTAGTGGAAGTCAAATCAATAATAAAAAAAAAAGAATTTGGCTAAAGTTTGATTAAACTTACCTACAATACTCAAAATGCTGGTCTTTCAGTAAAACATAAAAACAAATAGGTATAACAAATGTTAATGATTATGACTTTATTAATAACAAATACTTAATTAAATTTTACAAATTATATACATGGGATTTTAATCAATCAAGGGGGGTTTTGGACCCAGGGACCCCCACTTTTTGTGTACCACTGGTTATGTAGCTTATTTTTTGGAGTACTAAATAGAATGAAACTATTATTTTGTTCCTAAAGATGCATAAAAATTAAACATTAATTTGAAATGAATAAAAAAGGTAGTATAATAGATTGTAATTTTCTATGAAACTATAATCTTTTTAACCTGTAATTGTATTATATAGCAGCTAATCTCTTATTGTAATTTAATGGTATTATTAAATTATTATTTTTGTTACTAAAATCCATATGCGGATTTTGCATATGTGGCATAGAATAAGTCAAGTCTATTATCATACATCACTTTGACACAACTATTCATGGTTAACTGTTCTGTGATTTAATGTTTTAATTCTTTTGAAAAGTATGTAATTATCTTTTTATGGTTAATGACCTGCCTAAGAAAAATAATTATTAACTTTCACTTTTAAAATTGGTGTTTTAAAATAAAATAATGTAATATACACTTAAACCTATTTTTGTGCGGTGGATAGGGACGGCATAAAAGAAAATTGCACAAAACTTCACGAATAGCTATAAAATATAATTTTCAAAACACAATTAAAAATTATTATTTTTTTATGCGGTGAATAGGGACCGCATAAAAAAAAGTCTCACATTTAAAATAACTCAAAACCTTACAAAATAACTACTACATACCTGGAATTTCGCCAAACATTTTGGAATCTGATTTAAAAAATACACTTGCGAACATTTTTAAATATTTTATTTACATATTATGTGATTATTTTACACATACAAAACTTTTCAAAACATATAAACATTATCCTTCCCAGTCTGACAATTTACGCGAACTTTCCTGTGATAAACTGGTTCAAAATCGCTTTCGTCACTTGAAGATACTATCTCGCACTCGTTTAGAGTTGACTTTTTTTCAGGTACCATATAGTCAGTGATTAGTTTTTGCGACGACTGTTGTTTCACTAGACGCTTGTATATGTCCCGGTAGCCAGATATGAACGACTGAAGCTCCTTTTGGAATTTTGAAGTTCTTTCAGAATTGGCATCGATTGCAAGAAAATGACATTCTAATTTATGACAGAGTTGGAGTCCTGCATAGATATTATCTGCTGTCATATGATCGGGTTCTCTTTGAAACAGAGAGCTTTCTCTGAGAGAGAGCTTGCATATGACATAATTATTTTGTATTTTTTTAAATGTCGAATAGAGTTTTGGAAATGGACTACTCATATAAATCCTACTGATTTTTTTTTATTGATAACTTCGTCAATTATGTTCAATTTCAGTGAAATATTTATTTACCGCACAAAAACAGGTTTGAGTGTATATATATAACATATGGGCTGAAAAGTTCCGGGCCTTACACATAGATGGCGCTAGTTTTATTGCAGTCACCTTTTTTTCAGTTAATACTAACCTTCAAAAGACAGCTGTTATATAAAGTTTCATGATATTCTATTCATTAGTTTGTGAGTTATTGTGCTAAGAGTGACGCTACTTTTGTTATTTTCAGAACAATGGATCAAAACCAATTTCTTGTTTTAATTTTACACTGCTTCTTGGTGGGAAAAAATACCGTTCAAGCGAAGCAATGCGACTACTGGCTGTTCGCAGACCTGAAAAAAATGCTCGCCGGTAAGATTTCGCACGAATGAAGAGGCTATCGCTGAAACTGAGGCCTATTTTGAGGCAAAAGATAAATCGTTCTACAAAAGTGGTATTGAAATGTTAGAGCGGCGCTGGAATGATTGCGTTGCTCTTGATGGAGATTACGTTGATGAATAAAGCTAATTTTGAACCAAAAAAACTGTGTTTTCTTTGTTAGGCCAGGGACTTTTCAGCCCATGTGTTATACTGGTGTCCAAAAGTTAAGCATAAATCGTAAAATGAGAAAAATATGGAGAAAATATTCGTAAAATTATTCCAAATTTCTTGAGGATATTAATTGGGTGAAGAAGAAACATTGTGTTTATGCAAAACTTTTCAGTCGACTACGTCCTGCGCGAAACACCGGCGCCATGTAGGAACGCGGAGAAACCGATTCACACAGCATAGGCAGTTCAGACAAGTTTCATGCAACTGCTGTGCGAAGGAACGTTGTTAACCATCAAACAAGGAGAATGATGGCACAAAGATGCCAATTGGACATGTTTACGAAAGGAAGAATTGTTGGAATCCTCACGATCACAAACCGAAGTGTCTCGAATTCTGAATGTGAACCAGTTTGTGATCTCAAGACTGTTTTCAGAGGTTTCAAAAAACGGGAGATGTTACCCGACAACCAGTATCAGGTCGACCAAGAGTCACAACACCTCGCCAAAACCGATATCTGGTAATAAGTGCACGCCGTCAGAGGGGCAGTACTGCCAGAGCACTGGGTTCGGCGCTCACAGTCGACACAGGAGTATGAATTTCGAGACAAACTGTTTACAAGAGACTCAATCATGCTGGCATGTATGACAGAAGACCAGCAGTTTGCATTCCCCTCATGTCTGCACATAAACGCGCTCATTTGAACTGGAGTTTGAAACATCAACATTGGAGTGTGGGAGAGTGGGCCAATGTGATGTTCAGTGACGAGTCCCGGTTTAGTCTGAGTAGTGTTTCTCAGCGGGTAAGGATATTGAGAGATTGTGGAACACGTTTTGAACCAAGAAACATAACGGAAAGACATCATTTTCCATCAAGGGGAGTAATGGTATGGGTAGGCATCATGATGGACGGCTGCACAGACCTCCATTTCTTTGACACAGGGTCTGTGACTGCTCAGATACAGAGACAAAGTTCTTGAGCCTTATGTTCGCTTGTTTCGAGGTGCTGTCGGTCCCGACTTCATATTCATGGATGATAATGCAGCATGTCACTGAGCAGTGCTGATTGATGACTTCCTTGAAGTGGAAAACATAAAGCGCATGGCGTAGCCTGTGAACTCCCCTGATTTAAATCCTATCAAGCATGTATGGGATATGCTCGGGAAACAAATTGCAGCCCTTTTGCACAAACCAAGCTCCATTACACAACTGAAGAGAGCTCTCCAAGAAGCTTGGAACCGTTTGAGCCCACAACTCATTCATCATCTCATAGAAAGTATGGTAAATCGCTGTGCAGCATGCCTGGCTGTCAGAGGTGACCACACACCTTATTAAACTGCAGCATCAGTATTTTATTTAATGTTTTCTTTCATTTTTTCTTTAAAGTGTGAATGCTTAGTATTCTTCCCAACTGCTACCTTTGGATAAAAAAATTAATTATCATTCTTTTGATTTGCTTCCTTATTTTATAACCATTTTACACTCGCATATCACGTTTCCCGCTATTCTGATTTACAGTTCCTTCTTTATTTACATAATTATCAATTATGCTTAACTTTTGGACACCAGTGTTAATATTTCTTTTCATAATCATCTTTAATTAGATGAATATCATCTTCATTATCCATTTTTAATATGATATAAGAGAGAGCACTTAAATGTATTGCCATTCATTTTTAATATAATGTAATACCAAAATAGGTGACCAGTTTTAAACATGCTATTCTCACTTATAGTAATTTAATTTCGTACCCCGTTTGGGGAGAGCGCGATGGGTTTAAACTCCGTATTCTCTTGCAGAGTCTATATTAATAGGTTTAACAATTTCTTAGTAAGGAATTTTTGTATAATTTTTACGCTTGGGAGTTATTTGAAAAGTAACACATTTTAATAACTTTTGAGTGACATTTTATTAAATCTGCACTGAGTGTCTTGAATCTAGCTTATTATTTTGATCATTTTCTTATATATTAAAGGTAAAAATTTATTCTCGTTCCAAATTTAAATTTTTAATTTTAAGTATTTTTTAGACATCTAAGCAATTCGGTCATCTCATTTAGTACGAGAGTTTAATTAAGTTTTTAAAAAAAAAAACACATGACAAAGTATGATTTCATTTGTAGGTAGCACACGTACAAAAGTTATTAGGAAGAAAATGCAATATATTTCTTTAAACAATTAAATACTGTAACATTTCAACATTAAAATAAGGAGTTTTCCTAAATTCTGAAAATAAAACTTTTAACGGCAGATTTCAGTTGAATTTTACACTGGGTCCAAACATTAGCTCTTGCATTCTATAATTAATAGAGGACCAAACACATAACTTCAAAAATCGATTAAATGGAACTAAAATTGATGAATGTCCTTTTCAAAAGCGACAGATAAGGTCGAATTTGCACATAAAATCGACTACTTGAATCAAAAACGTATAAAAGTAGTTGATTTTCTAATAATCTTTCAGTTCGGAAAAAGAATTATTGAACCAGATGATATCAAAAATCATCCTCACTTCTACAGAAGTCAATAATGAATTTACTTTTCGCCTTCCTAATAACCTGTCCATAACACTAAGTCTTCGATAGCAAAATCTTATTTTTTTCCCTTCCATCTTTGAAGAAAAGCTAATGTTAAATCAATGACCGAGACCCAAATCAATATTATAAAGCTGTATTTTAACGATATCCTCTCTCACCCACTGAGCTAATATCGTTATATAATTATTGGAATAGGAACACTGGTGTAATGATAAAATGATAATTAACATCCAACATTTTTCTTTTTTAACCTCTTTCTTTCAATCATTCTTGTGGGAGAGGGATAATGTTTTTAACATTGAGCTTGAAGGAATATGCATACCCTCTCATCTGTACTTCGCATTCATCATTCAGAGTAACAGATGCAAAGACATATATCAAGCCCCCATTTGTTTATTATTTGATATCCCCTTATTTTTTTATACATACAAATACGTTTCACATGAAAATCTTATACAGTTAAAGGTGAGGTATATTTAAAAACTATAAGTGGATAGCCAACAGCCCGTTTATTAATGTATTTATATATAAATATAGGCCTAATTTTTTAACATGGCTCTGTTTTTTCTATTATGTCGAAAATTTCTGCTGTACGGGGAAGGTGGTACCATAAAGCATTGCTTAACCCTAATTTCGCTGGCCTAATTTAGCGACAACTTTAGAAATCATAATAGGTGTCCATTTTAGTCCAAAGACTCTTTTGGTATCTTCAACTGTTATGCTTCTTGGAATCCAATTTCTTTCATTTTTGGCCTTGTAGGTAGTAAAACTTTGTCACTTATTATATATATATATATATATATAAATTTTGATTATATATATATATATATATATATATATAGAAATTTTGATTATATATATATATATATATATATATAATCAAAATTTCTCTACAAGAGAGAGATGAACCATATATATGATAATTATGAAACTCAGAATAGCTGAAAATGTACGCTTAGAATTTTAAAAATCTATTTTACGTGAATTAAAATGTATTATCATTCTCTCATATAACAAAGTTATATTAGTCTCAAGAAAGGGAGAACTATCTTTTGAAATTTTTTTCTTAGAAATGTTTATCTTCTCTTATGAATAAAAGTATTGTTTTGTATATTATAAGGTTCCAAGGATCAATTAAGGATTGATAGTTATGCTTTGGAATCAAAGTTACATTAAATAAACACAATAAACGTCTATCAGATTTGAAAAAGAAGTTTTCTGGCCTTCAAGAATTATTTTAGGTATGCTTATAATTAATGTGTATTTATGAAGAATGCTTTCACACAATTTTAAGATGTCACAATATTAGTCATTTAATTGTATTATTATTAGTTATTAATAGTTACATTTTGTCCCGAAATCATAATACTTGAAGGATCAATTTAATGTAGGAATCGTTCTTTCAATATATAAAGCTAAAATTGATTTCAAGTATAATTTAATAATTTTGTTTTGCATTTTTAAAATTTGAAAATATAAAACTATTAAAAAGTATTTAAATTTATACATTTTTTTTTAAAAAAAATATATGCAGTTAAATATTATTATTCATATACTAAATTCCGTAGCTATTTTAAGCATAATTACACAAAATCTTACACAATTCTACAACATTAGTGACAACTATTTAGTTTAAAATATTAATAGAAAGCTTAATTGTAAAATGTATTTAATACATTATCAATTCATTCAATTAAAATTTTAATAGATTAACCCTGGTTGAAAATTGTTTTATAACATTTCTTTTTACTAAAATACAGAAAAATCAGAGAACGTACTTTAATTCAATGTTCTACGCAATGAAGTATTCTCATACAATTTGCTCCCACAGGGAGAAAAAAAAGATTTGTTACAAGAAGTTCCATTGAAATTTATTTAGCTTTAATTTGCCATATTAGTAAACGTAATAAAGACTGAAATAAACGTTAACATTTCATTGAATAATGCGAAGCATTAATTAGTTAGACGGAAAAGACAGAAAAGGTCTCATCTAAAGCAATGTTTTTCTCTACATTTTACGATGGGGTTCTAATCGGAATCTCATTTGAAGAATTAATTCAGAAAGTAAATCCGAAGCCTCTCAGGTTTTTGATTACGAAAGAAATGCGAGAATCAGAAAAAAGAAAAAGAAGAGAAAAGAACAGAAAAAGAAAAGAAAAAGAAGCGAAGAGACCGAAAAAAAATCTGCTAGAAATAATAAAGTGTCAGAGCAATCAGACATAACTGAATTTCACGCCCTGCCAAAGCGCATTGAATTCTCAAATTATCCACATTAGCAAAATTAAAAGATGTCTGGTTAGATTTTATCTAGGAAAGTAAAATTAAGGCGGCGAGTATATTATTTTTTCCAGATCGACCGCTTATTTCTTTAGTTTTTTATTCCACATAAAGCTGGGCATAAAGAGAATTAATTAGCTGTTAATTATGTATGCCAGTCGGCATCAATTTTCTTACCCTATATCTGGCTTAGGAAAATAGTCAGCACCGAATCTACCTTTTTGCCTGTGGACGAATAGGATAAGTTGAAAACTGAAGATGGAGAGGTTGGAAATAAGAAAAACGGAAAAAGAAAAAGGGGAGCGGAGAGGAGGATTATAAAAAAATCTAAAAACTATGTTTCGCATAGTACGGCATAAAAAATTCACCATCCAAGCGGTTCTTTTTATTTGCTCTCATACCCTAAAGCATATATAAATACATTCAGCTTGTTTGCGTAATATTTTAATCAAGGAAAACAAATATTTAGTCGCTTTGCCTGATTGCTTAGCTAGCGACAAAAATTAGCTAAATTAGTATTTATTTCATTAGAAAGCGACGACAATTTTCTGTACGACCAAAGAAGGAAGATACAAAAGCAAACGTCAAACGCCTCCAGCTATAAGGGCCGAGTACAAAACGTATTAACTTTAAATATGCCTAACAACCGCTGCAATTCTTCGCAAAGAACAATAGTTTTTTCATTCACTAACATGTTTTTGTTCTGATAGTAATGACTCAAAAGATTAAAAGAGAGGGGGAGGAAAAAAAAACAATCTAATTTGCTTCATCACTTTATCGCAATTTTGTTATCTTTTTACGGAAACATTTTTTTTTAAATACTACGCATAACTCTGTGATTAGCAATCTACTTATACTTGAAAAACATTAATAAAGTGCTCCAATGGTCATTCAAAAAATGTTCGATGGTTGAAGATAAAAGGAAAATAATGCGCGTTTTTGAAGAAAAAAAATTTTCAAAAGGTAATATTAAGCAAGGTCATTAGCGTCGTCTGACACGGTTTGGTATTTCGAAAATTGTAACGGAAAAAAATTATGTTTTTAACTTGGAGATAGACAGTGAAATTATCGTAATAAAAAAAATGAAATACCTATAGTTTCATCAAAAGCGAGTCGTTCTTAGTCTGAAATATTATCATAATAAGAATATAATAAAGGTTAAAAAGAATTTAATAAAAACGTTATTCGAGATTTGTAACTAATTCAAATATTGACTTACATATACCAAGAAAAGTTCAAAATAGTTAAATATCTAGTAGTATTTTTTTAAAGTTATAAAGTTAAATACTAGTTGAGAGAAAGTTCTAGTAATATGTATTTGGTTATCATTTATAATTAATTAAAAAACAATTATTTATCCATCCAATTATCTTGCATTTTCTACAGACTATTATTAATAATCTTATAAACGGTTTAATAAAAAAATTATTATTCATTTTTCCAGATGGTAAAAGAAAATGTTTCTTTGGGCCGCAATTTGTATAAATATGTCTTTGGTACGCAATATGTGCAAATATGTATATTTACATAAGCAAGAAGTGGAGTAAATAATTTCTATTTTTAACTTCAGGCAATAAATTTTTTTTTTTGTAATTTTATGTCTTTCATTGGTACAAATGTTAATTTATTCAACGGTTTCAATCAAAATCAATACAAGAGATTGTTCATAAAAAAGTTGTTGATTTTTTTTTTTATTATAAAAAAAGCAGTTTCGTTTTATTTTTTGCTAGTAATAAAAAGTAGAGACATTATGCTTAGAATAAAGTATCTTGCACACTGAAAATACTGTTAAACATTAGCACAGTTGCCTGACGTCATAAAAAATGCCAGGTGCTCACACAAAAAACAGAGCTTATATCAGACATCATGTATCTTTCCAAAGACTTCATCTTACTAGAAACATGACTCATGTTCCAAGCTTTGCTATTCTTTTTCTTTGGTTTGAATATACAGGTGTAAAACTTTTCTTTGGATACAGGCAAAGTTTCTGCACCTTGGAAATTATTAAATTTAAAACACTTCAAAATGTTTGCTTAAAATCCTCATATGAGTCTTATATCACGTATATATATGGACATAATAGGTACTTTTTATTCAAAACTGGCACAGCAAACAGTTTTAAATGCAAATAGAATATTTCAGAAACGAAAGTCGAAAATTTTAAAACTAGGAAGATGAATACAAAATTTGATATTGGATCTTGTGTAATACCTAGCTTAACTCCTCTTCACAAGAATAGTCATATATAATACAAAGAACTTTTACGTAAAATGAGAAATATTATATTACTGTTATATAGTTAAACGTGTTTTTGAGAATTCTTAAAATATCGATAGAGGTTCTTCATTTATAATTTTATAATATTTTGTATTAATTTAAAATGAATTTGTTCAAGTGTGCTTTTAGCCACATGTGAAATTCCTACTCAATTTATTTTACCATTTCTGAAAAGAAATACAGTGAGTAGAAATTACGCAGCCTTTATTCATAGCTAAGCTTTCTTTTCTCTTCGAAAATTTCTGGAAAATTTACGAAAAACTATACACAGATCTTTAAAATCACTTTACCCCAACTCAATATAGATGAAACACTCAAAGGGGAAAATAATAAATGAAATGTATTTTGGAAATGTTTTATAGTTCTTTTTTTACTTCGTTAATAGAAGAACAATAGTTAACTTTACAATATATTTTAGGATTTTAAAATAAAATATCTCTTTTTGTAAAAAAGGTACCGCATCACACACAAAATATTCTCATTCTGAATTTTTTATTATGCCCAGTTATGAAGCTGCTAACACATATTCATTAAAAATTTAATATTTATTATTTTTTTTAAAAAATTAATCTGTGATGCAAAACAATAAAAACAATTGTAGAAAACTTTACAATTTATTCTGCTTTATTACTGTGAATGGCGCCCACGAGGGGGGGGGGGAGTCCCTGAGTCCAGACATCCCCTAAAGCCCTTGATTTGTTTTGATTGATTATAATCCAATGCATATAGTACGTACAATTTAATTGTATTTATTATTAGTCAATGCTAGTTATTTATTCAATAATTAATTTTTTACTATTTTTTGTTCCCGAAAATCGACAAACTAAAAAAAAATATGCTGACCCGCGTATTGGAGCATGATGCGAGAATGGTGGACACCCGACCCTGGACGCCGCCCCCCTTGAAAAATTCCTGTGTGAGCCCCTGATTGTATCTATATTTTTTTTTATTGAGTTGTCTTTCTTCCAAATAATGATTACCAAATTCTTTGATCAAATATATAAAGAAAAATATTTTTTAAGACAAATTTAAATTCGATGCTTAAACTTTTCCACTCTAAAATCTAAATATAGTTTGAAAACATATTTCAAATTTAGTAGGTTACCTACCAATTGAAAAAAAAATATATATAACATTCCGAGAACAATTTATCTAAGAGTGTAATGAAGAAGTACTAACAACTACTGAAAAAAATTGTCCTTTCACATACTCTTTTTAACTGTCTGTTTTTTAAAAAGTAAGTATAAAAATGTCAAGATAATTAATTATAACTGGGAGTATAATATTGAAATATAAATAAACTGAAAAAAATATAATATAACAGTTCCAAGCCATAATTAGTTGAATTATTATTTAAATTATTTAATACTGTCGAAAGAAGCAAAATATATATATAACCCTGGATATTGCAACAGATTATAGGAGGAATGAGGGAAAAAACATTAAAAAAAAACTATGTTAATTACTGGAAAGAAAAGATACAATTTTTTTTCACCAACAAAAAGTTAAGAGTCAATAAAGTTCGCGTAAAAAATTGTAGTACTTTATCAAAAAGCAACTCGATCGGGCCATTTATGCAAAAATAAACTTAATCTTCCAGACTTAGGTAAAAATAAATTTTTCTTAGACGAAAATAAAATAATACGAAAAATGCGTTACAGAATTAGTAGTACAAGAGCCCTGAGATTATGAAAACGGAAAGAATAGCTCGGGAATGTTAAAGTTTTTTAAACGTCAACAAGCCATTTGGTTATCATATGATTACCACTCTTACGTTCTCTTAAAAGAAAATGATCAGAATCACCCAGCCTCTTTATCTTCTCTTTTAATAAATAAATAAAAATCTTTTGTAGCTCTTGAAGAGCGAGCCCGTTTAGTGAAACCGAAAAGTAAAAAGACGTCGGTTTTTTCTTCGTCCCAAGTGAACTGCTGTAAATTTGAATTTTTATTTCCTTCTTTTTCTATCGAGAATAAAGTAATCATTCACTTCCAGTTTTTTTATTCTTTTCCTGTTCGTCTATTACGGCACAGGATCCCCAAACGTGTTAAGTTCATTTTTATTACACACATTTGTGCACGTTTTGCTTTTTCTCCACCTTTTCTGGTTTGCGGTCTCCCAAACAACACTACAGGAATTTGTTCTTGTCTTATTTCGGAGCGGCGAGAAAATAACGGGTTTATAAACGTGAATTGTGTCTTTTCCCGAGCGAAACTAACAAAAGTTGTTGTCTAGAAAAGAATATAAATAAATTCAATAAATAAAACGAAGGCAATCGTGTTTTATTTTACAAATGCGCATTGAAATAATGTTTATTTACGGGCGAACAATGGGGATGCAAAATTCGGCTAAAAAGATATACAGATGAAATAAAAAAGATCTGCATAAAATTAGATCTTTTTTTTTTATGATTTTATTTTGACTTGATTTTGAATGTGGAGTATGCCTCATTCAGCGTTAAGATTTAGGAGGGGAAAAACTCAAGAGGCAAAAAAAAAAAAAAAAATATTCAACATATTGAATGAACAAAACTTCGGTTATAAATAATAAAAATATAATCATTTGGGGGACACAGATTTGGAATTAAAAATATTTAAGTAAATTTTAAAGGGTTTTTTTATTCCTAATGGGGCTGTGGATTAGAGTTTTACCATTGCAGACCTAATACATTCCCCGGGAGCTGGTATCTCTTTTTAGGGCAGCATCATACAGGTGACAAATTTTAATGAAGATCGCTAAATAATAACAAAGAAATTAAATGAAAAAAAAAACAATCTATTGCATCACAAATTAAAAAAAATTAAAAAAAAAACGAATTTGAAAAAAAAAATTTTTTTTTTCTTTTCAGAAAAACCTGAAATATTTGAGAAAAAAAAAAAAAAAACCATCCGATCCGCTGACTAAAACGCACGACAACATAAATTGATCAGCACCTATACTGGTTAGTTTGTGCAGTGGTCAGAGGTGACCTTTAGCAAGATCGAAAATGAACTCGTACAGAAATGAATTCTGAATTCAAGAAAGACTTTAAAAGATATAATTCCCATTTAACTACCATTCCTTAGGAGGAAAAAGTATTAGACATAGAAGAAAATTATTAATCTCTTTTTAAGAATTGTTTACTTCAAACCATTTACAAAACTCATTCCCCGTCACCACTGCAACGATTTCTTAGAAGCAACCTCATCTTCAAGCGGTCGCCTGATTTGTAGAAATATAGATGGAGCCAGGACCCAAGTCCGCAGCCCCCACTACTGGACCCTAGAACAGCAGCCTCCCAACCTTAAGCAAGGGTCATGCAGTTGCCTAGGCAACCATGACACACACCCTCTTCCCTGCCACAAAGGGGAGGGGGGAAAGAACCTCCATGTCCGTCATCAGGGGTCCATTCCGACATTGATTTTAATTATTCAGAAATCCATCGGCGGCATCTTACTATTTGAATACGCAGTCGATAAAAGCCTCCTTTTGTTTACCGACCACTCTCTTCACGATCGAAGTCACCGGGGAACACACACACACAGCAGCATGGATAATCAGATATTAATTATTTAACTACGCTTTTTCCTTCACGAGTTGAAATAGGTGACACTTCATTGTCTCCTCCTCCTCTTTCATTAGTCCGCAAACGAATGAAACGAGCCAACGAAGAGATAGCGTCTTTTGCAAGAGATTAAGTAGGACCCTGGTTTCCCTTTAAAGGTATGACTCTCGGAAATAAAAACATCTTGATTCTCAAAGTTGGTTCAAAAATAGAAAACGTATGCAGGTAAATCTGATGCATGTAAGTGCAAGAGGCAAGAGTCTGGTATCGTTTCAATGACTCTTCTTTCTCAAATGATTGAAGTTATCTAAACAAAGAACGGAGTTTAGCACAGGTAGTAATATATATTTACATCCGCGTATTTATATACAAATTAAACTACTCTAGCTATTTCGCTGATGTACGAAATTTTCAAAGACAAGTTTATAAACGCGTAACTTATAGAGAATTTTTTTTTTTTTAAATTAATTATAACAGATAAAACAAAACGATTCAATACTCCACTTCGTAACAATACTGATGTATCACTGCAACTGTGACAAAACTGATTCAGTACTGGACTTTATTTTATTTTTTATGTAAAATAATAATCGGGAAGCTCTAAGCAATAACACATTTAAAAAGGAATAATATCAAGGATATGTGACCTTCTATTGGTTTAAATTAATGTAAAAATACAATGTGTGTGAGTGAAAAACCAAGAATAAGAAGACCTGCAACCTATTACATTTTAAATCAACTGTTAGTAAAATAAACGAACAAAAAATCTTATAGAAGGATAACAAAATCGAAAGATCTATTAATAGATCGGGTAAAAAAATCAAGAATGCAATGAGATAGGTAACTCAAGATATGTCATAGTAATATCTAACAAATATCATGAAGTTCTTTCAAATATATGTTTAATAGAGACCGTGAATTAATTTTGACATAACACTTGATAGAAAAACCCAGTCTAAAGCATCATACAGAAGAGAAAGCAAAAATCTCATCTTTCAGTCTTTTAAAATTAATAATCACAATTAACTACACGTGTTAGAACTGAGAATTTTTGTTTCGAAAATCGTATGCTATCAGAATACAGAATTTACAACGCCCTCAAGCCTACTTTCTTTTCATTTTATCAATCGATCTTTCCCTTTAAAAATTGTACTAGACTATTTATCACTGCCATTATTTCGTAGATTTCTTTTTATGCGGCTAAAGAAAGAAATATTTGTCTTGCCCATCTAACGCAATTAGTAAGCAGCCCCTCTGATGATCGCGATAGTTTGCCAGTAGCTTCTTGCATGAAGGGAAAATATTCGACAATTTTAATTAACTCCCCAATTACTGCTATCCTAACTTCTGCAGAACAGCGAGGAAAATTTTTCTACTGAATTAAGAGTAAATATGACGGGTATACAGCCTACTTCGAAGGATTTTAATTTTCCTCCGTATGTGTACTTGTCGTATTCAATAGTCGAATGAAAACAACCTAGGCATTCTGTTATTTTTTAAAAATTTTTTTAATATGTTCATTTATGAATGCGTATCACCGTGTATACGTAGTGCTTATTTCTTTTAATTGCGCGCTTTCCTATTTATCGGTTCTGTTTGCTTTCGCATTGAAGCTTATAATCACTAGCACGTTCCTTAAGGAAGCGTTCTTTTATATTTGTAATTAAAACGAAGAAATCAAAGCAAATAGATATAATTGCGGATGAAGATTTCCTTTACTAGTACCTGGAGTGTTTTACGAGGAAAAGGAAGAAGCGCGGGAAAGGGATTTCAACCAATTTTATTCTTCTTTTGAAATAATTAATTTTTAATTTTAAGGAGAGGTAAGAGAAATAAACCATGGTTTTCGATCTTGTCGAAGAAAAGGAATGAGCTAAATGATTTCAGGCTTACTAAGGCATCTCGATTATTCGGATGCAAAACGTCGGGTTTTCTGTGAGTGCGGAAGGGTTTGTTTAGAAACGCACTCGTGATAAAAGCGATGTGAACATTCGTAATTAAATGGGAAGAATGGAAGTTGGCGTCAACTTAAGATACGGGAGAGAGAGAAATGCTTAAAGAATTGCGAAAGTTGCCGGAAAACCAAAATAAATATTTATTCGAATACTAGGTGTTTTTAGTATAAAACAAGAATTAAATTTAAAATAGGAATATATTGATAAGTGAATTGTAAAATGAAAACAAATATAGAAATGAGTACCGAATGCATGGAGGAACGTTTGAGAAGCACCTTTTTTTACTGAATTATTGTATTTTGCAAATACTTTCAGCAAAACGAGTATAACTCAGTAAATTACAGCGGGTGTTTGCATGTATATTATTTGAGATATCTGCCTATTGAAAGATAATATTTTGCTTTTCAAACAATTTCATTTGCAGTAATAAACGCGTCTTTTTTGAAAACTCGTATTCATTTCAGACAATTCAGAGTTGATAACATATTTTACATAGGTGTAGAGTAAAATTACCTTGATTAGACTAAGATGTAAGAGTAAAAATGAGGCGGGAAGAAAATATTTTCATAAAATATATAAGTGTGAAGATAAAATTAAATCTGATTTGGGAGATAACTGAGTATTACTCCATAGTGAATTTCATGGGCCTTCTTTTCTGTATGGTGCACACGCACAAAATTACAATTGCAAAAATGTGCATAAAATTACGAAAATGATTTTTCGTTAAGTGCTCTTTTTGATGTATTTATACTCTATTACACGTAAAATACTGGTAAATCTCAGACAAAAAAGAATATTACTGAAAACATTTGTAAGCTAAAAATAGAAATTACCTCTTCTATGAGTTTTAAAATTAATGGCAGCATTAAAATATTTTTTCCCTTTAGATTGAAGAAAAACTAATATTTTAGAATATAAGGTTTTAATTTTGAGTTCAATTCAAGGGAAACTTAATTGCTTTGAGCATTAAGAATTATTTGCTAATAGCATATATGTGAGGGCTAATATTCTTCAAATAAATTATTCTCATCAACTGAGAGCTGTAAAAACAGCAGGGTACTGTGAAGTTGAGTTGAAACTATACCTGTGTGGAGATTATTATTTTATTTGCATAGACAACAATTGCACTTTGGGTAAGGGAAGCTTGCGACAAGGCCTGCTTATAAGTGTCGTTTGTTAAAAAGTAACCTCATAAAGGGTGTAATAAAATACACAAAAATATCTAGAAAAGCACAATTAAAATATCTCGTCTATTTGCAGAAGGAACAGCTGACCTTTGTTCCGCTTAACACAAAGGTTTCAAATCTTGATTATTTCAAAAACCGTTGTTTCATTTAAAGGAAATTTAATAATTATTACTGAAATAAGGAACTTAATGTCGTAAAAAATTTACACATGCAAAGAAGGAAATTTAATGACGTGAAATTGTATGCGAATTATTTTTAGTCTTGGAAGTTATTTAAATGAAGTTCCAAAGTAAAAAGTTCAAATCAGCAATATAAATGTAATGGGGGAGGTGAGGGGGAGGGTCAAAACCACAAACAATTATATGCTGTTTTCTGTGTGAAGTTCAATAGGAAGCAAAATGATCCATTGAGCATTTGTCCAACAGTTCTCACAGATAAAAGTTGTTTTTACACTTTAGAATGAAAATCCAAAATTTTTCAAATTGACTTCATGAATGTGTGGAGATAATTTCAAAGAACAAAAGTAGCTAAAGTTTAAATTATTTATAATATTGAACGATTCATACTTCTAATTAATACTTCAAAATAAATTCTAAAAATTATAACAATAATTCAAATTAATAATTTAAGGTTTATTCCAAACACATAATTATGTTGCATTTTAAATTCAAGTTCACGCGTTAAATTAATTTAAACTGTGTTTAATTTTAATTAAAAAAGAATAACAGTAAATGTTTACTTTTGAAAATTAAAAGTTACATTACATGAATTTTTTCTTTAAATTGATAAAACAGCAAATTCTTATAATTTATTAATCACAAAATGTGTTGGAAAAACGTAAGTTTTTTTACTTAAAAACAAATTCATACAACAAAATAAGAACTAATTATTCTAGAATACTCTTTAATAGATGAAAGTATCAAATAAAAGTTAAAGGAATAAAAACATATAAAAAGAAAATGAAAAAGAAAGCTAGTAATAGGCCCATTGCAAAGCGAATTCGAATTTAACCCTTTGGTCACTTATTAATGCACCTAAATGATCAGGAGATGGCGCCACATTCGGGACACTAGATAAAGTTCTTTAAAAAAAATTGAGAGAACTTTTCTAACGGAGAAATATATGATTTTAAATATTTATTTTATCTGAGAGAATACATTTGAAGAACTGATGAAACAAAAGGAAAATGCTCCCAAAATGAACAAAAGACAAAGCATGGAATATTTCCAAAATGAGGATTTAAATCGCTTCTTCAAAACATATTTTAAAATCAGCATAATCATCTCTTTATTTAACTGGTATTAATTATGTTTGATTATAAATTAGGAAAAAGACCACCAGTCTTAGTTATTACAAAATGGGACGATAATGAAAATAAATACGGGGGGGGGGAAGCAGAAGACAGGAAAAGTAATGATTAAAACAAGACTGGGCTTAGAAAATTTCTGATATCCGTGTAGAAAAATCTAGGTAACGTCTAAAAATTATTTAAAACAACATGACAGTTTATGCACAATCACATCGAAGTGAGATTATGCATGAAGAAGAATTTCATCAAATGTTTCTAATCTCAAAATTTTTTTAAGCGTTTTAAAATTTAAAACTACAAATTTTATTTTTGTTCAGTTCGAAAGTATATGAGTAATTCACAATTATTTTCTCTAGTTTCCACTGTAAAAATATATAGTACGTTTTTAAGAAACATTTTTGAATGGAGAAATAATTTTACATCTTAAAATATGACATCAGAGAATTAGTTATATCAGAATTACAAAAATGCCTCAACCGAGGGAAGATTCGATGAAAAATTAAATTATTGCATTTCAAATGCTTATTGAATGTTTTATGAGCCAAAATGTTGCAAGAAAAAAGTCCATAACTCAATAGAATTCAAATGTTAAGGTATTTCTTATCACACAGATAAAAAGGATCAATACGAAACAACTCTGTAAGAAACTAGTTGTACAACTTTTTCCCGAAAGCATCAGAAATTAATACAATGCTTGTAAACGAAAGAATTTTTTCCTCAAGACAGCAAAAAAACATGAAAAAAATCAAGCCAAAATCAAACGATAATCGGAAACAAACCGAGTCGCGCTGGAAAAAGTCTATAAGTTCCACATTAGTCTCTCACAGCCTCGATGACGTCACGGAGCCCTCCAATAAATTGCTCGCGGGTCACGTGGTTCAGATGACGAAACGCTGTGTTTGCAAACAAGAGATGATTTTTGCTTTTTGGCGGTGTATGGGAGAGGGGGCACGAAGGAAGGAGAGAAAGGAAGATCAAGAGCAAGAAGATGGTGACGTTCCTCTTGAAGGAATGCGGTGTCCCATCGATTCGGAAGGCGGGGGAGGGGAACAAATCGTTTTACGATTGCGGAGATATTTTAGTTTTTTTTATTATTATTTTATTATTTATCCCGCTCCCCCCTTCTCTCTTTTTTTCCCTTCTCCACCCCACACTTCGTTCCGACTCAATGACTGAGGCTTCTTTTTCTTTGCTATCGTCCTTATGCCTTCTTTTATTTTTTCATCCTTTTCCCCCCTCTTTTTTTTTCGTGGGAGCGAGTGTCCATTTCTCAAAGTGTCTACCGTTTTAGCGTCTCATTTTGTTGCCTGATTAAGTGAATAAGAGGAAAAGGATAAGAGATCTTTTGCTCTCCAATAAAACGGCAGTTAGCATCCAATAAAAGAAGAAAATATATTACAGAAGAGAGAGATTTGAACATCGCCGCAGCTAAAATAAACACTTTACTGCGACCTGTTTGTCCCCGGCTTGTATTAAAATTGGGAGAAGCTTACGGTATTATATTCGAGCGCGACGTCATTCTTTCTTTCTTTCTGTTACGTTACATTTAAACTCATTACAAATGTTTTATAAATGAAAAATTTCGGTTTTAAAGCACTAAAAATGCTTCGAAACTCTACTTTGAAGTTTTTGCTCGCTTTTTAGGTATGTAGAAATGCGGCACGTCAGAGGGTATCACTCTAAATAGCTGAGGCGGTTAAATGCTTCTTGACAGATTTTTGGCGGAGTTTTTCTTTTGATTTTATTTTTGCTTCTTTTTTGCAACTTCTTGCTCCCTCTCTTTATCAATTTTTTTTTCTTCTTTCCAACTTTCTTTCTGACACATTCCATTGCATAATTACTCGGCGAATGTTAATTTTAATTAAAGTTACGCAGCTGATTCAAAAATTTTATTTCGTAAATTAACAGTTTTAGTGTAAATGCCTGAATTTACCGAGCTTCGATTGGCTGTTTATTCTAAAGAACAGACGGAAGAAATTCAAATTATGAATACAATTAGTTTGAAGCTGAATTTCTAACTCGGTTTTTTTCCCCGGCATTTATTTCACTTAAATTAAAATTGTTTTTGATTAGTTGAGTAATGGAAAATAATTCTCAGCACGCTGCGAAAGCTGTATAAATTGAGGACCGAAGACAGATTCGATGGAACAATTTTCTTAGTTTTTAATACTTTAACAGTAGTTTAAAGAAAAAAATATTTTATTTTAAATACACAAACTTAAACGTCTTTAAGTGAATAAAAGAAATTTAGTCATCAGATTTTTTAAAAAATTTGTAATTTATTTCTCATAAAACTAAAATTGATTTTTATATGTATTAAATTCAGAAAATAAATCTTGGTAAACTGTGTAATTAATACACACAATGGGAAATAGACGTTATATATATATAACTTTAAATTAAATCTAAAATTTAATTCATCCAAATGTTATTTAAAAATTACCAACATTCTCAACATCGTTTTTTCACTTCTATATGCTTTAAAACAACCTAAACAATAACGAAAACAATATAACTTAACAACCTAATACCATTTAAGGGAAACTGAAAAGAAAGCTAACAAATCAATAGAAACGCTATCAAATATTTTTTTCAATCCCATGTGAAATAGTAACCGTTTGAAGTAAAACCAAAATAGAAAAAAGGACTTGATCCAATAATTTGAATCTTTAGTAGTAAAAAAAAAAAAAATGTAATATATTAATACCACGGCCACACACACATAAAATTTCAAATTAAAGAACACTCTCCATCTTGTGTGATCTCCACGAAGAATTTAAAATCCAGAAATGACTTCTCTGCTTATTTTATGGCCTGAAAAAAAGATAGCTTTATTTTCTGTACACATGAAAGGTTAAATTGATTAAATGCTAGAAAATTCAAAGGACAACAACATTTCGTAGCGCATTTCTATTCGTACGCGACGCATATTTCACCCAACACTTACCTTAAACTTACTTTTTGCATTGAGTCCATTTTACTATGAAGAAAAGCTTACTTACCTTTGAAGCTAACAAAAATGGTTGAGTTCTATTATTCTGAAACTGTAAGGGGAATATACAACTCTACTATATAACTCCTTAACACATACTACAACGTTAGGTCTTTTAATGGGTAAATGACCATTTTTTTAAATATTATACATGGAAATCATTTATTTTTTCAAAGATATTTCATAAATACAGAACGAAACGTAACGATGAAAACACATAAAAAACAAATAATTTTTCATTTGCATTAAAACGTATTCATATATTACACAACCATTCACTTTAATGATAAGGGCTCGAAAAAATGCAGATCAAATTAAGTTTAAGAATCAATTATCAACAGTTCACAGTAATAGAAGTGTAACTAATATATAAATGAAACATTTTTGAAACATCCATAAATGGGTTATTTAAAAAATATATATATTAGATTTTAATCTGTTCTGGGTTGCTGCTTGTAGAACCTTGGAATCTGCATGATTTATTAAGAAAGATTATTAATTAATTTACGAAAGCTAAAATATAACAAGAATATCTATAATGCAAATTCAGTTAGCAGTGTTTTATTGCGACATACAAATTAAAATTAATTGCACTATTTCAAGCCCTTAAAGAAGTACGAAAACAAATGATAACAGCACAGTAATAAAATATTTAAAAGTGGCGTAGCAATAGACCCAAGGATTAAACGCAGCAACCATTAAGAAAAATAGATATGAAAATGAATTTTATAAATTAAATGGGACAAATTAACATTGTAAGATCATACTCAATACCTGCCGAAGAAGGTGCAAAATTATACCTTCTGCTGCCATTGGCCAATCTGACTTCAATACATTATTTTATTGGTTGTGAAGAGTGGTAGGATTAAAAGTACGAAGTAATCAGAGTTTTCACAACACGTTATTTGCAACCAACATCCTTGCAGTAAATTTATTAGGACAATGTTTGAGTTCTGATATATATTCTGGGTTCGTTCAACTGACCATTTTAAAAAATAAAATATAATTCTCATAAAAAAATGACATAAATTAATGTTTTTTATAAATTATCAAACAGACAAAAAAAAAATGCTTTAAAAAATAAAAAAGCACAGGGACAACTTAAAATGTATGTAATTTCGATTCTTATTTTCATCTTTTACTTAAAAGAAGAATGAACAAAACCTTTAATACAAATAAATATTTTATATTAATTATTGTAAGAAAGTTGAACCAACTAAAGGGAATTTTTTTAAAAATTAGACGCTTTCGATTAAGGGCAATTTATTGGGTGTCGGCGGATTTTTATTTTTTTCCCAAAAAAGATTAAAAGGAATTGAAAACTGTCATTTTTTTCATATTTTACTTTTAAGATAAATAAGGAAATTTGTATTAAATCTCCGTTCCCGATATCTCGTTCAAAAAACTCTAAAACTAAATTACATTAAAGAAAAAAAGCGCACACACAACACTGACAATATTTCTGGTACGTGAACCATATATTCCTTTATACACTTCATAATATTCTTCATAAAGCATATATTCTTATTAACTAATCTCCCAATGCACAAATTCATACACACTCTTCAGTTTAAAGATCTCCACAAACACAATCATCCCTGCTAAACAAAAACTATAATCCTGTACAAATAATTATAATTTTCTTTAAGATTAGCCAACAACAACAGCAAATAATGAGAAGAAATTTTATTGAAAAAAAAAGCAAAGCTTAAGTTGTTGCCTATTATAATTGCCATAGGTTGATTGCCCCGCCACTCTTACAACCACAAAGAAATAAGAAGAATAAAAGAAAAAATCCTTACATTTGTGCATCGCAGATGCATTGTGCTGATCGGAAGTGTTCATTTTATTCTGGAAAAGAAATGTTAGAAAGTTAACATCACCTTATCAATAAAATACAAATAAAACACACACATATAAAACAAATTAAGACCAATATTCAAACTTTTTAAAAATATATGAACTTTCACCTGCATTTCATTATCCAATATAATTATCTAAAATAAAGATAATGATTATATATACAAATATTGCTTTAAGGATAATTTATGAATTAACTCAAGAAAATATATATTTTTTTTGTATGGATTGGATAAACCAATATCACTACCTAAAAAGGAATTTTAAAGGCAATGAAGTCATTTTTAAAATATACATTACTTTAAAAAAGAGCTTATGAATTTATTTCCACTTTAAAGAGAAAAACATTATGAACAAATTAATTTTTAAAAAGGCAATTGTAACAATCGTAATATTTAAAAATGCAATTACAAAATTTGAAATGCGCTATGTATTCTTATATAGGTGATATAGTACCTTTCTTAGTTTTTAATTTAGCCACTAGATGGCGGTAACATGCAATAAATCCTGATATACGGTGAGAAAACTCGCTATGAATATTAATTATAAAAGAACAGTTATCTGCGTATATCTGTTAATATTGCGTGTTAATATCTCTTTAAAACAAGAAATAACGAATAGTATATTTCCCATATAAAATGAATTTCCGAATATTTACTGAAAATATTGCTGATCAGTGATTTTTTAAATGTAATTATTGATGTGTGAATATCGATCATTTTATGAAATGCACTAACAATAAAAAAAGCATAAAAAAGATTTTATACCAGCATTCAATAAAAACATTTATTTATGTTATCAGTAAATGGAAAAAAAAAGTTTAAATATATCCTTCTAAAGTATA